>CM057102.1:13676422-13901422 GCA_029959045.1 Taenioides sp. WSHXM2023 | reverse complement strand
AGACATGTGTACCAGCTCTTTGCAGACATTCGGGACTGGAGTATCCCATGTATTGCAGCATTTCATCCAGGGCATCTTCTCCTTCTCTCAGTGAATCCCACGCTGGCACAGCCTCCCGACACACACGTTTAGCTGATGGTGGGGCTAATGTCAGTTCCAGTCCCGGTTCACTTTTGACATCTTCATCATTCACTTCCTGTTCCTTCTTGTTTTCTTCATTTTGGTCGTCCTCTGCTTCGACCTCTTCTTGATCTCCTTTCTCCATTTCAACAACTTTCCTTTCTTCCTCTTCTTCTTGTGACTCCTCCCTCTCATCCTCTTGGTCTTCTTCCTCTTCCTTGTTTACTTCCATTCTTTTGGGTAGACTTCCTGGTGGGGTGCATAAATGGAGGTTTGTAGTGTGAGTTGCCTGTATATGAGACAGGAGTGTATGTGCTGGGCTGCTTGGGCTAGTAGGAGGTGGACCATAGAGGACAGCTGAATCCCATGAGTGTTTTCCAGCTACATCTCGGACAATGACACGGACACAAGCTGGAGCTGAAGACAAACCAGCGGTCATGCCACCTCCCGGCACACCCGACTCTGACCGGATCTAGATAAAAAAATTAAAAAAATCACTATGTATATTTGCATAAAATTGGGAAATGTTGTATATCACCTGTATACCTGAAGTACAGAGAGTAGTGTGGTGCCATTCAGGACCAAAAATTGTAGATTAGGCGAGTGGAAAAGTTCTGGTCCAAGATCTGCACTCTCGGAGTATGGGTTGTCATGGTTTTCGCACACCTATCAGACAAAATCAGAATTCAACAATCACAAAAAATGCAAACAGATTGTTTTTGTTCATGCCTGCTGAAATTACTTTTTGGTCAGATTTAAATGCACAAGGGCAGTACCTGGCTGGACAGAGTGGCTGGCCCTCCGGACATGGGATAGTGTCCGAGGTGGTTGACAAGGTGATTGATGACTGTTCTGGCTGCGATGGATACCAGACCCTGTTGGATACGACTTCGAACTGTGGACACATAAATATGACACATAAAGTTATTAAAAAGTACCTACAAAAACAGATGAAAACACAGGAGAACATTTAGAATTTATTCAGAAAAAGTCACACATCGAGTGTGTACATAGTTTATCCCATGCTGTGAAGAAGCCAATGCCATCACATACTGTGCTGCCAGAAGATCCTGGCTAATAAACATTATTACGTACACAGCAGGAGACAGCTCCTTATTGACGACTGTGTGTAGAGTACAGATATGTATTGACTTGACATTCTCAGCAACCTCCGCAATCCCAGAAAAAGCAAAGAAAATACATTTGAAATAAAATAAAAACATAGCTTAAAACAGCAATTGAAATATCAAGAATCAAACAGATAAGTTGAGTTGATTTAATAATATATGTACACAGAAATAGAGATAAAGTCTAAAGAATACAATCTGAAGACAGGAGTAGCAGGGGCATGGTCTATCCAGGTGCTCCAGTCATTAGACTAGTCACTGTGTCCTGGTGGCACTCAGCAGGGGACAATACACAGTCTCACACGGACTCACAGTGCAGCAAGATACATACACACTCAAGCGCCTCCCCTGCACTGAGAGGCAGTGGTCTTTGAGGCGGTGGGTCACACAGTCCCACATGTCTTAGTGACATCAGGGACAATTATGAGATCATGAAAACTGGTATCAGATTAGTTAATAAATTTAAGATTTTTTAATGTGTTTTGTTTAGATCATCCAGTTGTATTGTTGTTAGAAAAGTGAGTGAGTGCAGTATCTAGTTTGTTTAAAATGTATTTCACTTTAAAAATTGTAACATTTTGTGCAGCATAGGATCTGTTTTACAGTCATTTTGTTTTGTATGCAAGATGTATTGTAACCATATGGTCTGAGCTTTGGGGTTGAGACTGAAGACGGTGGATGACATTTGGATTAATCCATTTTGCTTCATGTGGCCATTTTAAACTATAACTTACCTTCCGTGACAGGCTGCAGTTTGGCGGAGCGCTCAGACTCTGGACTGTGGAGAGGTTCTGGTTCTCGCAGACACTCTAAAGGCAAGAATGGGTCGTAGTCTGCAGTAAACAGGTCTGACAGCTGCAGGGGGAAGTATTTGGGACTACTGAATGACTGTGCTCCATATACACAGCCATGTAACACCTGTAGAAAAGGGTTCCATGTTATGATTTGTAACACTTTGGTTTTGTTTATTGTATCATATTAAAGCAGATACAAGCATACTTTGTAAATACAGCTCAGAAGAGTCTTTGTGGGTTGGTCTTTTTCTGGGGGGCTCCTTGAGTGAACAGGCTGAAAAAGCGTTTCAGGAGGTAGAGCCATGACCCAGTCCAGAAGGCACAAGAGCAGAGATACTACCAGCTAAAAAAAAGACAACACATGTATATATAATTAATAACATTGCAGGGGATCAGAAATTTGGACTAAACTACAACAATACAATATATAGATACAGTAATGTAATAATGGAATACCCTTTTGTCAAGTTCATGTGGGGAGGACTCAGTAGCTGGTAGCAAGTAAGTGATTGTGGCGATCAAAATCTGTAAGATGATATAAAAATGATGAACCAGAGAAAAGTAAGGATTTTACCAGCAAAAACACATGTGTATATCAAAATATGTGCTTTAATGTGCTGTATGAATTACCTCAACAATCTTCTTTGGCGTGTCAGGGGGAAATTTCTGAAGATGATTTACATAGCTGATCAGAAGATGAAGAATATCCGATGCCACTAAAGCTACATTTTTGTTGGAATACTGAAAAAAACAAAACCATATAAATACAGAAATTAAATTAGATATTTTTTTAAAACTAAATGTGCTTTTTTAAGATATTCTACTAGAAAAAAAAAATGGTAGAGTGTATGTGTCAAAAGATGAGACTGGACGCTAGAAACGTATATATATTGTCATCATTAATATTCAGTTTCAATTCACTATGCTACTCTTGTCTATGCTGTCTATTAGTTTTAAATCACATTGATAGTAAAACTAGTTTTTCAAAGCAGCCATTACAATATCAACAATAAACTACAAAATATGGAAAACTTGAATAGCAGTACAAAGGGAACAGAAATAAGTGGCTTTGAATGAAACTATGATAATCCCTCAAGCTGTATGTATGAGTGCCTGTATGTGTGCAGTCCATGGCTGAGGCTACTGGCTGCTGTGACGGCAAGAGATTCAAAAGTGTGTGCGCGATACACAGCTTGTGGCACTCCCTCTGGATTAGTCTCCTATCTGAAGGACGACCAAACATATTGATGATCCAGGGTTTGCTCCCAGGAGTAAGTGAATGCAAGCACAGTTGTGTGTGGTACAGAGTGTAACGGGGCCATTGGCTGCCGATACACATGCTGGGGATTCCAAGGTGGAGAAGGTATGTGTGTGTCCATCTTGAGCCATTTGGCCACAGATGAGACAACAAATGTTGGACTGTATTGTTTTGAAACGGACAAGACCAAGTGAGGCCATTTCTCCATTTCTAAACATTAGCAATAATATCCAACAATGTTTCCCAGAACCGGAAGCTTAAATATTCAACCCACAGATCCATGTGCCATATTGAAGTATTAGAAAGCAAGCAGCAAGTCTGTTTAATCAAAAGCATAAAGATAGACTATTAAAAATAAATTGCCTGAGCAGAGCGTTTACCAAAGTACTACACAGTCACTATAAAAAGGTACATTTAATTACAGAATAACATCAACTTTTACATAACAGCAACTAACATTGTATGATTTGATTGTATAATTAATAACAAAAATGTGCTATCAGTTTCACCCCCATGAAGATGAGGAAGTAACAGATGTTGTCCATGTCAGTGCAATTAACAGCCAGTTCTGACAGCTTTGAACTGGAACCATGGCTTTGGTGTGATTTTGTTGGGTTAAAAATGGGGACAGTCAAATTAGTTTGAAAAAGGTCCTGCTGAGTTATATGAAATATTATATTGGACATTTATTTATTTAACATTGCCCTCTTTTTATTTATATTTTAAATCTGGGATCGCCACAGCAAATCACTTGATTTAGCAGCTGTTATAATTTTAATGTGTTTTACCAACAACTGCATGCATCTCAAGCAAGAAATTAATTTCCTTCGGGATAAATCAATCAGTCAATCTAAGATTTGACCCTGAGACATTCTGGTTGCAGGGCAAATGATCCTTACTTTGTTCTTAATATGAAAAGAAAATATTTAGATAATAAAAGTGATGCCTGACCTTTAAAGTAACGCAGATGACATTGAGAGCTTCCTTAATCTGAGGATGCTGAGTGCCATGAGCCAACTCTTCACACAGCCAGATGCCCAGACTGCACAAAGCCACACACCTACAAAATGATCAAACAAATAAAGTAAGCACAGGTTAATATAACTGATCTAAATGCATTTTTAATAAAAGTGTAATGGTGATTTTGTTTTTGTTCACAAAGTAGATCTTACCTAGCTGGAGCAGAGGGCTCATCTCTTGCAGACGTTAGAATTGTTTTGATGATGTGTTCCTAAATACATAAAAGATAAAACATGAAGATTAAAAACTAGATATAAAAATACTCATATTCAGATCATTATCAGTGTAAAAAAGGTATGAGATGAAGATAATAAGCCAGCAAACACATTCAAGCATGGTGTTGCTTAGTTGGTGCTAATGACCACATAAGGATTCTTATCAAGTTTCTACCTTACAAAAAAACAGTGGCAGGCCTGAGATACAGTCGTGCATGTCAATATACTGTTTACAGAGCAAAAACAACAACAGCAGTATAACTCCCATAGCTCTGGATGGTTACATGAATTGATGATGAGACATTAACCTATTAGTCTGCTTTAGAGAGACTGGGGCTGGTCTGAGTGTCCATCAAAAGGACTGCAATATTTTCTGTTGACTTATTAACCACTGGTGTTTTACCTTAACATCTGGAAACTTGGTGATCATTACATCAGCTGTGGTTGGATGCAGAGCTGGAAGTTCTCCATAGAAGTTGGGAAAACAAACAAGAGATCCAAGGAGGATCTGAGCCTCCACTCTGGGAGCCTGAATTGTAAACATGGATAGGACATTCTGATACTGTTTAAACATTTTAATAAGTGTATTAAAATTGTAATTAAAATGTAAATACATTTAATGATGAGCAGGCAGTAACTCTAGATGCTGCAATAATGAAGTCAATGATCAACATGGTGGCTCCAGGAAGTCCAATACTGAAGAACCTAGGGCTACAGTGCTTTATAATGGTGTTCACAATGTCCTGCATTGGAAGAGATTGAAATATGTCAAACTGTTGTATGGTATGCACTGTAGAAGAAAACATAACTTGCACTAAATTCTGTGTTTACATTTTTAAATGATAAATGACAACTAACCATTGTTGCATGTAAATAAACATTAGCTTATATAAAAATACCTGGTCTTGATGTTGCAAACCATGATGCATAATGTTGTAAAAATGTGTGACAAAGTCTGTATTTGGAGAAACATCCTGCCGCCTTTTCATGATTCTGCAGATAAGTTTGTAGGCATGAAGCTTTCCTTGTTTGTAGCGCTCTGTTAGCATGGTGGCCTGCAAGAATAAAGAAGTTTACTGGTACAGATATTTGTTTGACGACTATATGTTTATATTTTTAAATTCTTTCTACCTTGAAAAGCCAAGGTGTGAGAATCCTCAGAGGTGGAATTAACACAGGTGGTGGGGGAGACGACTGATTGTCCAAAGAAATTCCTAAATTATCTCTTATCTAAAAAGTAGTTAAGTTTTATAAGACATTGCAAATTGCAAGAAATTGTACCATTTTAAAAACATCTATTTGTCTGTACATACCTTGGCAAGACTTTGCCAAAGTTCACACAAATAATCAAAGACCTGAGCATGGATCTCCGGGTCTTTGATACTATTGACATCCCCGAGGATACCCAGCATTCGCCTCCACATTACCGTAGCAACATCAGCATGCCACCCAGTTAAAGAGCCACCCGCCATTACGCTGCAGTCTTCACTCGGAAACTCACTGGTTTCTATCAAGAAAAAAATAGTTAAATGGTTTCTGAATTATAGTGTTGGTGTTGAATCATTTCTTTTTTTACTGGGTCTACACAGGGGTGTAGTTGGACTAATTGTAATCGTAATCGAATATTGTCAAAACAGTTAGTGGTTTCAGATAAAAATCCTCTCTATAAAGGATTGCTCATCTAGTTGAAAATGTAATAATTTATGAAAATAATATTTAGAACCATTCCTTACTAATATTTATTTATAATTTATATTTTATATATTTTAGCATTATTACCAAGGTCATCTGGTGTTTGAAGGACAGAATTGTGGAGTTTTTGGTCGAGCTGCAGGTGTGTATGTGAGTGGGAGCGCGAGTGATCGGCGTGCTCTGTGGTCATTGTGGCAGGAGAAGGCGTCTGGGAACGAGAACCTCCAAGAGAATGCATGGGAGATGCACTCTCTGAACCTAAACACAAAAATATGTGGCATTATATCAGGTCATTGTACTTATGCATGCAAAGAATTTGAGCAGTAGCCTACCAGTAACAGTGACTGTGTGACTTAGGCTACTTGTCTCAGAGTCAATGTGGAGCGTTGTCAGACTGGCAACTTCGTGTTCTTCACTGGCCACGCCCCCTCCTAAACTGTCCTGGTCCAATGAGCTTCCTCTACCACCACCTCCAGACCCTGTTGCACCTCCTCCGCAGGATTCTGAGCTAAAAGTAAAATCTAACAAAAAGAATGTGTTTATCAGTATAAAAAGTTCATGTTCATTATACATTCATCAGAGGACCCAGGTGTAATGTGAATAGTTCTTACTGTCAAACTTGCACGCTGAATACTGAAAAGCGTTGAAAGAATCTGACTGGCTGTCTGAGCTGATGACATCTGAACCGCTGGCACTGGCAGGTGAGGTCCACTCAGAAGGAACTCCTGGGTCATCTATGGGCCTGGGATCATCCGCGGGTCTAGATCCTGGACTTTGAGTGGCTTCAAGGAGCTCGGGCAAATCCCTGGGGACCTCCAGACTGCCTGGGCTGCTGCCACGTCGACCCTGAGGGATGAAGAAAACCATAGTCTGATAAACACTTAAACTAAATTCAATGCATGGAGACAATTACTGTATTTCAAGTGCTACACCGACCGAACTTCCTTTGGCTCTCAGTCTTTCCTGGATAAACTCATCCATGAGATCTGAGAAGTTAGGATTGCTGCTACCAACATCAGTGGAGACAGGACGGGCCTTTGGGACCGCCTCCTCTTTGTTTGCTATCCAAACAAAAAACACATTTTAAAAATAAAATTAAAAACAGAAAAGGCAATGACATTTACTGAGGGAAAAGTAAACACACACACACACAAACATACACACAATGTAGACACAAAATGACTCAATGGAAAACACCAATGACAAACACACAAAAAGCAAAAATAAAGTATGAACATTTAGTTATTTGCAAATTTGTATGAGTCTGATTTGATCATTTAAAGTTCACCAAAATATTCAGGGATTAGTCATTTGTTATTAGAAATAAAACCCAAATTCAAAATTACGCCGTCTTGTCATGTAATACAAATTGCATGGTTATAAAAACACATCCACTATCAAATTAACAAGAAGTCCAAGAACCTGATGTGAATGTACTGCAAGTGCTAAGGTTAGAGTGATGTTAAAAAGCCCCGCAGTTAGCAAGCAGATCAAAATACACAGAAAAAGCAATGCAGGAGTTATTTTACACCATGCACACAGACACACAAGACCAATGAGAAAGTGGCAACACCTTGTTAGGTCCAAACAAGCAGCATACCAAAGGCCGATATTAGTAGAGCAATGTTACTATGGATGATAGAGCAGTGAAAGCAATGAGGTCCAGTATGACGACAGAGACATGTAGTGCTATTAACTGCAATAAAGATGAGGTATGGACTTGTTTGAGTTGTTTTCAGGCCATTTTGTAAATGAAAGTGTAGGTGAAAGCCAATACTTACTACTTAAATTTTTATACAACAGCACAGAAAAGTTTAAATGTTTGCTGCCATCTAGTGGACAAATTGTTATGCTACGTGGATAGCCCTGGGTATTAATTTAACCAACTTAATACAATTGTATTTTTATGATGTACATTATTACTTGTGTTCAGATTATTGTTCTGTATTTTACTTTTAGACTTGCAAGTCATTTTAGGAATTTAGGTGCAGGCAACTTTCTTCTGAGCGACAGCTGAAATCCGGGGAGGAGGCGGATGAGGCCACATGCAACTTCAAGGAGAAAAGAGGAAGAGGTGGAGGGTGGAGGAAAAAAATGTTAAAATCCCAAAGCCGGTAGAAGTAATTGAAAAGAAGGATGGGGGGGCCTCTAAATATAAGAGAGGGATGGGAGTAGGAGGGATCCTTAAAAAAGGAGGCAGGCTGCAGCTACGTTTAAGAGAAAACACGTCAACAGTTTACATTTCAGTCCAGCAGCAAGATGATGAGTTTCAGCCAAAAATATCATTCCATCAGAACAAACCAGTTAAAAACAGCCAAAAAGAAAAAGAGTTGGTGTCTGTGTTTTGGTGAGTACATTTCTTTTCCAGTTAATGGCTGAACTTTAAAAGGTGATGTGTCCATTGTAAGAAGTCTTTGGTCACAATCCTCACCTGGAGTGGCTGTCTTTCTTCCAAAGTAGCCCAGGACATGGGAGTAGAGATCCTTTAGCGACGCATCACCCATAGTGGCTTTGGCCTGTCGCTGAGGCGACGAGCCCTGAGATGAGCCCTGACCACGAGGGCGGGGCTTAGATGACAGAGCATGAACAACACTCTTATAAACACCACCGAGAATAGCCCCTTGGTGATGGCGTGAGACGGTGCCGGGCTCCTGGGAGCGTGAGCGAGATGCTCGCGATCGCAAGGCCGAACGTCCTAAACGGCCACGCACCCCTGATGACACGCTGGTGCTGCTAGATAACTCTGAATGTGCCTCAGAGCTCACTTTGGTTCCCAGTGCAGGGCACTGTGGTCGGTCCTTGTCCCCTCCAGATCCAGTTCTGTGATGCCCTGCTCCCTCAGCTCGCTCAGTCCCTGCTCCAGCTCTGTCATGGGCCCCTATTTTGTGGCTAATAGCAGCCATAGACACAAACTTACCTGCTCCTCCTGAACCCAGCCTTCCTGACCCGGACACATGCCTGTCTCCAGCCGAGTGACTATGAGTGTGGAAGTGGCTGAGGCGTCGCAGCCTTGCTTTCCAATGTGCCTCTTTGCTCTCAAGGGGATTGTGAAATTGGACAGACTCAGTGGATGGCCGGAAGCTCACATGAACACCCCCACAGTGATGAACTTTGGCACCCCGTTTTTTATCTACAGATTCAGTCAACTCAGTACTAGATTCTACACTGTTGGGTTCTTGGGAGCTGATACTAGATCCTTCATTTGTATCCCCATCCTCTTTTCCAGAGTCTTCCATAAAATCACTTTTCAGTGCATTGTCTCCCTTTTTCTCCTTGTTTCCTATATGTCTTTCTAAACTTGCACTACTCTTGACTCTGGGTGATGGACACTGCAGCTCCAAACATTCATAAATGCTTCTCTGATCTGTTTCAATATCCTCAGCAGAATCTACACTGCTGTGTCTAACACCTTTGATTGCATGCCTGCCATCTCGACCAGGCTGAGCTTGAGTCACTTGCCTAACTTCTCCTATCTTCCCTGCACATTCAACTTCTGTTCTTACTATGCCAGTTTCCACAGGTACAGTTGCATTGTTTTCTAGTGTATCAACAGAGCAGTTCCTCTCCCCTTCTTCCATTATGTTTTCACTTCCCTTATTAGTGAGGTAGTCTCGTATAGAGGAAAACAAATCATCTTCTAAGCCAGTTCCCTCTTCACTGTCCTCTGCATCCGCTTCTCTTTCAGCACAAAAAATAAAGGCAGAATCCCAGTCCTTCGCCCAATCAGAACTTGAATCGTTGCTTTTGGAACCAGCCTGCTCCCAAATATGATTACATAAACTATCATCATCTTGTTTCTCTGTAACTACATCATTGGGAAAGGTAATCAGGGTGGCAGAAGGAGAGGAGGGTGAGTGTGGTGGAGCCATGTGGCTATTGGCTGAAATTAAGGAAGTAGCTGTGAGGTGCTCGTGAGGAGGATTCAGGTTTGAACAGGCATCCATTTCAGGCTCTTCACCTTTGACCCGTTCTGCGATGAAGGGCTCCATGATGTCTGATGCACTGCTGCTTCGTGCCAGAGTAGAAGGAGGTGGGCCATCCAGGTCACATGCCACGCCCTGGAAGACTTCGCCACAGGACACTGGAGGGGTCTCATCACTTTGGGAAGAGTGTCGCATACGAGTAGGCCTGCTGCTCAGTGTGATTGGAGGGTCTTCCAGATCTGAATGAAAAAAGAGAGTGGAGTTGTATAAAAAAGAATACATACTAAGAAGTCAAAGTGACACCTAGACAACTAATCAATAGACCAATACAGGCTAAAAGCTTAAGATCTGTACACTTACCTATTGGCTATTATAGCATACTACTAAAAATAATTAGAGTATAATGAACTGAAAATGAAAGGAAATTTTAAAAAAAACAATCCTAACCAATCCAATAACATGCATAAATTACACCAGTCATTTATTTTTTGTGAGTTTTAGTAAAGACTGAACATGCATGTTGTTTGGTAAAGATGACAAAGGTACTCATGCAGTGCAATGACAGAACAGCAGGCAGATGAGCAGTGCAAAGAGAGTGTACCTGCTAACTGGTCAGCAAGGGGGGGTAAAAAGGGGTGGTGGTGGTGAAGGAGGACAGGAAGAGGCGGAGCCAGAGCAGGAGCACTCTTGGCACTGCGGATAAAGGCTGAGGAGAGCAGAGAGTCCCCAGTAGAGCAGCTACGCAGGGCTACGAAAGGAGGAAGACAAGACAGTAGCAAGAAAGATAAGTGCAGAAGAGTAAAGAAGAGAAGAAATTGAGAGGTAAAGGAGAAACAGATATCAGAGGATTTAAAAGGTTTTGAAGGAAGGAAGAAACATATTAGAATACAAGATATGTTTAGAGAAAGGGCAGAAGATTGTGTCTTGTGACTCAGAAGTTGCAGACAAATACATTAAAGAGGGTTGGTATAGGCAGTGAAAAGGAGAAGGTGAGACTGTCTTGGAAAAAACACTAATAATAATTATTATCATATACAACAATATACAACCAACCGAAGAAGCAGCTTGGATGAGCTGCAAAACGTATTCGACCAAATAAACCAACATTATACGGCTACTTTTTCAAATAGGGAAGTGTATTTGATTAGAACCACTCAAAATCGAAATCACCCACACAGATTTACTAACCTACAGTCTTCTGACGGACTATACTCCGGGCCTTTTCGATCCCAGGTGAGCCAGCAGTGGTAGCACTCCTCTGTCTCATAGCTGCAGCTTGGCCTGGTTGATCTCTGCTCCAACCTTTAGAGAAGGACCGGTCAACAATTTGCCGCTGGGTCTCTGCACTGATACCTGTGGTGAAAAGTTTGTTTAAAAAAGGATATACTGTTGATATTAGTCATTTGATTACTTTATTAGATATATATTTTAGTGTAAATAATTAATTTAATTTCAACTGACCTTTTCCTTTATGTTTCTTCTGCTTTTGTTCACTCAGTTTGTCCAAAGGCAATTCATTTAGATCTACACTGTAAAGGTTCCTGGCCAACACCTAAACAAAACAAAAATAATTATTTGGATTGGTTTTGTCTTAATATGTAATACATTTAAGCCTTCAAATAAATGTTATACTGTTTCATTAGATGGCCAGAAACTGTATATGTCAGACAGAGAAAATGGTTGCGTCCATTATATTAAAACCTTAATTGTGTTAAGTCTTTAGGAACAGGCTCTTGCACCTTGGTAAGCGTTTCCATAGTGAGGGACCACTCAGTGACAAGCTCCTCCCAGCAGGTCAGAGACGAGAGCACAGAGAGAAGATCATCCCACAGATCTCTGCTTATGTACACATTTAGATTTCCCTTAATCCAGGCTACAATCAGTGTCTGCAATAAAAAAAATAAAAAATAAAGCAATAGCAATCTTTAGCAACTGCAACAAAAGTAGTTGTAAAAAATGCACCTGAAATATTGGTCCCGCCAATCTTCCTGACAGTGTGTTATTCTTTTTGCCTTGAGGCATAATGGATGGAGGTCTCTTCATTACTGACTCTGTTACTCTCAGCAAAACCAACAATATTTGTTCCCTGTGAACCAATACATGGAATGAAGACAAAAAAAAACATACTGAAACTTATTTAAATGTACCTGCCAAAATTCATACCATGTTTTCTGGTCCATGGTTTCATGCATGACAAGACTGCGGTAAATGTTTAGCACTCGTTTGCACATGTCCACATGCTCCTCCAAAAGGATCTTAATGTCGTTAGCTGGCTCCAGGAGAAACACATTTGATGAGTGTGTTATAAACACCTGTTAAAGAGATGAGAAGTCATCAATGATATAAATTGAATGTGTCTTGACTTTTAATATTATCCTAAAAAAAAAAAATCAACTTTAATGAGCTTGCTATAACTGTGTTGCTTCATCATTAGCTTAATCACAACTTATTATGATTGATTTTAGGTGATAATATATGAAAATTAAAATCTGCTTGCTACGGTGAAATGCCACTATAAAGAGATGAGGCTTATCAGTTCTGCAGTTCTAAACACAAATTCAATGGTCCCATTTCTATTATTAAGCTATTCTGGATCAATATTGTGGTTACAGGGAACAAAATGTAAAATGAGGATCTACTCACATTATAGTTCAATGCTAAGTATCTGAAAAATGCCATAGGTCTTATTTAACCATTACCTGAAGGGTGGTTTGAATCCCAGCATGAACACTATACTCCAACAATTCGCTGTCAACATCTTTGTTTCCCTGAAAGAGGTTAATAAAATTGCATAAACATATTGTACAACTTGTAATGTAAACGCACTGTTTGTGAATTTATGTAAGCCATTTCATTCATATAGATTCTACCTCATCCTCATTTTCTCTTGAATCACGATCAGTAGGATAGGGGCCCTCTTCTGGATCCTTCATAAATACTGGCTTATCCTCCATTGAGATCCATTCCTGGTAAACACGCACCACTTTACGCATGGCTGCAGCTTCACACATGGGGAGGAGGAAGGCCTGTGATATACAAGGGAAAAAATACTTCAATATGAAATAGAAAAATAAAAGAAATCACTGAATACATGCAATACCTGTCTGAATATTTCTGTAATAAAGTTGACATTGGTTCGGGAGCTTGTTAGCGCTCTCCTCACCACCTCCATGTCAGTTAACTGCTCCTCATCCATGGAGCACAGGGAGGAGGAGCTGGGTTCCCTCTCCGTCAGTGTAGATGTGTTGGAGTGGCTTTGTTCAGGTTCAGCCCCAAGTCCAGCCCCCATGACCTCCCCTCGAATGCCTCCTGGCCCTAAAGAAGGACCACTCACTTCCAGATGGTTGTCAGATCGAATCCCACCTCCACCACTTTCATCTGAGCTAATTGCAGCGCGGGCTGCTAATCCTGCGGCTGCTCGCTACAAGAAAATATATGTATAGTTAAAAAAGAAAGTCTTGTTCACGTTGTGTTTTTTTTTAAATGTTTGTGATATTTTTACTTGAATATTCTTGGGCACATGTTCTCCTTCTATTCCTGGGATTTGAGTCTGGGTGTTGGGCCGCGGTTCAAGCCAAAATGAAACCAACCAACGGATAAAGATGACTCTGGCCTGGAGGAAGCTCTCCTTGGTGCAATAAATTGTCTCGCCACCATCTTGTTCTTTGCGCACTACACTGTAATAAGGTTTAGGGCGCATTGGTGGCACATCTGAAAGAATAAAAAAGTTGAAGTGCTCATTTTAATTTTATGATTATATGATATAATGTCTGTACAAATGATTCATGTTACTCAAATTAAGTTATTTACCAAGTAAAGGGTTATATAGACTGGTCTCAGTGGCAAAGTTGGGGAAGATATGAGGAAGGTAAAACTTTCTGAAATGTCCAAAAAGAAAGCTGAAACCACGCTCATGGTTCTCCTTACTTCTCCACTCGAGAGATTTGGCCTGGTACAAAAATGCAAACAAACAAAACAGTCTATGTTATAAAGAGAGGAACATACACACAATAGGGTCAAGTGGAGAAGAGCACCATTGTGTAATTGAAGAATGCGTTAGTGTCTGTCTGAGTGCATGCATGTGCATGCGATCTCAGGGGAAATGCCAGAGCTGTCAGTTTGAAATGCCAGTTTGTCAGTAAATTGTTACTTCAGCAAGCTGGTTAAAGGTTGTATAGAGGATTTTCCAAGGAAGGAGAAATCCAGCGACTGTTTGTCCTTTTTCAAATGTTGCGCATGCGTGAACCCCCCCCCCACACACACACACACAGCTCACCAAGTAGAAACGCCTCCTCCCGCCTCCTCCTTACGCTTATGCTGCTTGTTTATAGCCAGTGCATGTTCAGAATCGCTGTTGCTGCTGTAACTATACTGTATGTTTTCAAATGATAAGCAGAAGTTTCTTGTCGAGAAGTAATTTACCGACCAACGTGTCAGTCTTTAGACCCTCTGCTTCAGTGCACGCCAATCACTGGAAGGAATCTCCAAGAATCACCTTAGTTTGGCTTCACTCCTTTTCCCCTTCTCTTCTTCTTTCAGTGACCTCAAAAATGGACTTTCTTTTGCGGCGAAGTGGTAGTGGATTCTTGTTTGCCATTGAAACAAACTTTGTGCTAACTGTGAGGAAGCTACAGTTGGACAAAGCCGCTAAGAACCACTGCGTTGGTTGAGTAAACAGCGTCTTGGTGCTGTGGAATGTGAGAGAGACGTACGTAAACCACGTAATCCCAGCGCGTTGGCAAATCAGTTACGCTAGAAGCGTAGGGAGTTTGATTGACAAGCTAACTGCTAACAGATAACGAGGTAGCCTCGTTATCTATTGACTAATGTTCATCTGGCCCCACCACGTCCATAGTTGATGGACGTGGTGGGGCCATTATAGAAGGCTGCTGCATCTCTATAATGCTATCATTGACAATTTGAAACAAAAAAAAATCCTCCATACAACCTTTAAATGAAAGCTTAGATGCACAGCAAATTATAAACACACCGTACCTGGGTCGCCCATTAGTGCCATTAGTGGTGTTAGTTAGAAAACTGATAATACCTGGTTTACCATGTATTTGAGCAGAGCTTCTAAAAAATAAGCTGTGAGGTCTTCGTGGTTCTTGTCACCTGACTGCGGAGGAACCAATGGAGTTATTTCTTCTGGGGTAACTTGAGCTGCAAAAAAGTGGATCTTTGTATCAAAATGCTTTTGTTCTTTGCAAAAAGTAACAATTAATAAACAAAATACATGTAAATTTTTAATTAACTAACTCTCTGTTAAGCTCAGTGGAGGGTTGATCAAAGTGTCCAGAGTGCGTGGGGTCCCATGGAGGAGTGGAGCTGGAAAACCAGGAATCAAACAAGCAAACATGCAGAGCTGCTCTCGCTCGGCATTGCTCTGTAAAGCCTGCATCCATAACAGAAACAACCGCACACCCTCTCTGCGGATCTGCATAACAAGACAAATAGAGGAAAGGTGAAGAAATTTTTACAATTAAAAAAAAAAAAAAAAAAAAAATCACAGATTCCTGAGCACTGTACCTTCAGAGAGTTTCCAGTGTGCAGGAGTTTTTTGAGGATGAGTCCTAAATGACAAGGTTAATTATAAGAAAGTTTTTGTATGTAGGTAAAAAATTAGTGTAAAATTGCACAGCAGGATTGAATAGTTGTTTATTATTGTTAAACCTTTAAATGAGTATAAAATATGTTGTGCTTGTTACCAATGCTGTGGAACTGCCATCTGTTCTGGATTCTCTCAGGAAGGAGTTGAAGGATTTTCTAAAATAATATAATAATAATTTGTGAATCTAAAAACAGCATGCAGAATTAAAGTGAGAAATGAAAGAAAGATGAGCTAGCTCTGATATCTTATTAAGGCTTCAACACCCACATTCTGGAGCTGAATGCCACACATTTTATTAGTCTAAGGTCAATCTTCGACAATGTTGTGTTAAACATTGAAAGTCTGAAACCACATAAGGATCTACAGTTTTAAGTTTTAATTACCTCAAAGATGAAGAGAATAGAGTCTAGCTCTTCCCTCTGTGACTTGTGGCCTAAAATAAAAGATTAAGCTTAAGAAAGTCCAGTGTTTTTTCACTTCTCAGATTTGACAAATAAAACTTACCTTTTTGTTTAAGGCTCACTTCTATGGTTACAAAGTTTTCAAAGAATACATAGTAGATATGCGAGTAGTTCACATCAAAGAAATGCTTCAAATCTGATGCTTCTGCGTTTTCTGAAAAGTGGGAAAAAAAAGTTATAAAGAAAATAATAAATTGGTTCTACATTGGTTTTGAGGTTACTCAGAATTGCTTTTCACGTAATGATTAATCATTAACTCTAATTCTTCACACTATAATGGTGATAAGCCACTATGCCACAGCTGCCATACACAGGCTGTCATTCTGTGTTGAATGCTTCAGATAATCATATTTAGGCAAGGTAGGTGTCAATTACACAACCACTGTTAAATACTATGCTCACAATGCATATTTATTTTTATAATGATTTTTTATTTCCATTACATTTACATGGTTTTGTGTAATGTGTTCCAAGTTACAATCATATAAATTTGACTCAGAAAAATACAGAAGTAAAACATTTTTACTTAAATGTGTGACATTAAAGGAAGTAAGATGCTGTTTTCACATTAATTAAACATGATTCAACTGTGCCCCTAAAAACTGGGTAGACATATACAAATAAAATATATAGCTCTTACAATTGTAACGCTAAAGCTAGTATTTTCTGTTTGTTTACAGGTTAAGGTTGGTTAATAAATGCTGGGTTTTTTTTACTCTTTTCAAAAATTAAGCATACTAACTTGTCTTTGTGATTATCATCAAGGTTTTTTCTCTAGAACACTCACAGGAGGCACACCCCTGTGTCTATGTAAGGCTCACACATGAACTCTTTCCAGCAGCCCTAACAATAGCAACAGGAAGCGGTGCTACTGTACTGTACAGAGAGAGGAAATAGTAAACCTTTTCCCACTCCATTCGGCAATAGGTGGGAGTGGGGTTGGAAAGCCTTCCAGCCTCACTTGAGAAATATGTTTTTGATGTGTCACTAAACAGACACAACATGACAATTGTGCACTCCAGTTATTATGACAGGAAGGGCATCTGATGAAAAGATCTACCAAATTACAATATGGCTGTTCCACTGTGGTGATCCCTGATGAAGAAACTAGCAAGAAATTCACCTGTATATAAACTGGCATATGGCAATTGATGGCTTATTGAAAATAGGAACTAGAAATGCCAGTCAAATACAACTTCCTCCATTACAACACTATTCACACATTTGTATGACCACATATTTTTTTTACTGTATTTTAGCAACACAGAAACCGTTGTGTTGAGTTGTAATCCTTCTCAAACATTTGTCATGCCCAGGCTTATGTCTAATACAGAGACACACCCACAAGTGACAGAAGTGATTAATTGACTGCAAAAATCATCATGTAGGAAGCAAGCATATAACATTTACATTATAACAAAGCTAGTTTATAAGTTATAGCTATGGATGTATTGAAATAGATTACTAAGTAGCAGTCCATTAGACATAACACAGTGACTGATAAGTAGCAAAAGATAAACAAGACATCAAATGCTGCATCAATTTAAAATTATTTCTAAATGGGCGGTGCCGATTTACAAATTCAACAAGACTGTTTGAATTGATCAGAATCCCCTTTTATTAAAAACACAAAAGTGTATGAGCAGATAAAGCGACTTAAAGGAATTTTGGTGATCGGTTGGCTCTCTGTGCAGTCAAGCTAACCTGTTAGCTGTCAAAGATCTTTAACTTACCAATAACAATCCTTAGATGTTTCAGTCTTGTTAATACGTCCTTCTTTGGATCCAACACTTTCTGTGTTGATTTTTTGACATCTCCATGAGGCTTTTTGGAAAACATGCCTAAGGCAGGGAACCCAAGAAGACTGCGTTGGTAGACAGAAAGGAGGGGCTAGCAGATCGTAGCCACTTACAACTGTTTCACCTAGAGGTAATCGTTGTGCTATGACTAAAAGACTCTTTTCTAAAAATATATTAACGCATCGCTTCTAAATGGCAGTTTCCCGTAGCCACATAAAATGATAATGTTTGTCGAATCAAGATCATTTTGTATATTATTTTGTAAATTCTGGCCAGAAACGTTGCGAGGTGGCCAAGCATCCATCCATTGCAGCCCCTCTCAAAACATTCCGCAGGCTGACTGCTAGTCGAGCATAGCTTTGCTGCTAACTTAACATCATGGCGGAGGAAGTGGGAAACAAACAAAATAATGGATAACAGAGACATCCAACTATACCGTCCCTACCATAGAGTCTATGGCACCTACACAGTTTTGCATTCGCCATAAACTGTTACATGTTTTGCTAAACAGTCTTCTCTTGAAATAGTGCGCCTACCTTACCATATAACCATTTACAATGTACATTTTGCATCTAAATAGCTCTATCGCGTGGAATGCTGGGTAACGTAGTTGACAGTGACCAATCCACTAGTAAGGCCTTATAGTTCCAAAAACTACACTTCCCTAGCCACGGAAGAGCGGCGAGATTTGTTTTTAGCTTAGCACAAGCAAGTTATTTGTGTAGTGCTGCTCCCGCTGATAAATCGGCTTGTTATTAATTCAGGTGGGTGCTCAGATAAGTTAATAAGCTGTCGCAGTTACTATTGAATTTAGTGTTTAAATGTTTCAGGGTGAATCATACACAAAGACAAATCCATCGTTAACTCGACTTGTGCCACACTCTGGGCTCCAGTGTTTTCGTTTTTTTTTTTGTTTTTTTTTTGTTTTTTTGTTTTTGTTCTGTTTTAGTCAAGAATTGAGTGGATTAGTTGGTTTAATTTTCTTATTGGTTGGTTGGTCGAAATTTTAAAAGTTTGTTATTAACAATTGCTAATACACCCAACAAGATGAACGAAATATTCTCTATAGTACTGTATCGTTTATGCATTGTACATCACTTCAACAATTAAATAATATACGTAATTTTTTGTAGGTAACATGCCCGTCCATCGCGATCGTGAAAAGAAGGACAATACGGCAGAAGAGATGGAAGTCGAAGAACATGAGCATGAGGCATCCAGTTCCGATGAGGACGATTCTGACACCTCGTCTGTCTCTGAAGATGGCGATAGCTCTGGTAAAATAGTGAACTTAATCATTGTGAATTTAATCATAGTGAACTTAAACATAGTGAACTTAATTAATCATAGTGATCTTAATCATAGGACAAGATTCTCAAATTAATATTCAGCATCTCCTTTTGCATTTTTACAGAAATGGATGAAGAGGACTGTGAGCGAAGGAGGATGGAGTGTTTGGATGAAATGTCAACTCTGGAAAAACAATTTACAGATCTCAAGGACCAGTAAGATTGAAACATAACATAGACTATGAAAAACCTTTTTGAAGCTCATAAATATTTTCCACAGGTTATATCGGGAACGATTAAGCCAGATAAACAGCAAACTTTCTGAGGTAGAGGCTGGCAAGGCGTCAGAGTACCTAGAGCCTCTTGCTGTATTGCTTGAAAACATGCAAGTCCGCACTAAAGTGGCAGGTAACTTAAATACATGTTTATATTCAGGAAGAATACTGTTACAGACGTAATGTATTCTTTGCTATGGCATTTTGAAGGTATCTACAAAGAGTTATGTCTTGAATCTGTAAAGAACAAGTATGAATGCGAGATCCAAGCAGCAAGCCAGCACTGGGAGGTAAATTACACAAGCATACAAAATGCTTTGACTCACTTGACTTTATTTTTAATATTTTTCTCTCTGTACATAGAGTGAGAAGCTGCTACTGTTTGATACAGTGCAGAATGAACTGGAGGAAAAAATTAGAAGACTAGAAGAAGACCGGCACAGCATAGATATCACGTCAGGTACAGTATATTGTTTTGGACATGTGCATTTAATGTAGGCGTATGGGAATTTGTGAAGGTGTTAGGATGAGGGCCACCATAGCAAGCAGTGTAAACCCATTCAGAGATAAAGAGAACATGCAAACTCTTTCTCAAAATAAAAGAAAAAGTAATTTGCTATAGGTTTAACTTAACTTTCTATTTCTTTCAGAACTCTGGAATGATGAATTGTCCGGACGGAAAAAAAGGCGTGATGCTTTAAGCCCAGACAAGAAGAGGAGACGGCCTTCAGTGGTGTCTGATATCCTTGTTTATGGTGGTGGTTTAGATGTCTGCTCCAAGTGTGAAAAAAATGGTTTAAAGAATTTGTTGTATGTTTTTCTTAACCTGTTCACGTCCATATATAGTATACATGTTACCTGACTTGGACATTCTGGAGGACTGGACAGCTATCAGAAAGGTCTGCACAATGGATTTTGTCTTCTTTTGTTAAGTTTGCTGTGTTTAAGTGTCTGCATCTACATTGTTTATTAGGCTGTGGCCACCCTTGGGCCCCACCGAGGAAAGAGTGACGCTGACAGCTCCGTGTTCCCACTCAGACCAGACAGAAACAGGCCTATACTCAACTGCTGAAGCATCGATCTGTCTAAGAACGTCCATGACAAAGACAAATACAATCAATGTCCCCACAACACACAGACTGTAGCTCATCTGTACGCAGGGATTTATTTGTTCAGGTTGCAGCGAATGATTTATTATATATATTTTTTAAATTAAGTCAAATTTGTTACCTGAAAATTGCTGTTAAATATTGCATTTTTACATATTCACATTTCGTTTAGTATATAATATATGCGGATGGATTTGTGGTGGTGGTTTTGGAGTGTTCAGCTTCTGAAATGATACAAAAACATATGTGCATGCTTTTACAATGAGGTGTTCAGATGTTATTAGTTTGAAAACAACTTTTTAAAAATGATATACACAGAATGATGCCAGCCACTAAGTATTATAACGATCTACCTCCTATCCGCACAGAAGCTTCCACTCATATTGCTTACTTGGCAATTGGTATTTTATAGAAATTGTTCATTGTAACTCTTGAGTATACAAATGTTTTCTAAATGTTTTTTTTTTTTTTTTTTCATGTTTTCAATTTAAGTTTTGTAATGTTTTGTAGTATTCAATGTTGATTCACTCACACTGTTTATTGTACAAAGTAAGTCTGTCTATTCAGTTTCTTGTCTTAATTGTTTGCAATTTTTTTTTTCATAAAGAATACTTCTAATATAGTTGTTAAGAAAGTGGTTTAAAAATTATTTTTACATGTCATTTAATGGACCAACCTTTCAGGACCAGTGACTGCACCATTTCTACATCTTGAGCTTGGCTCGTCAGTACTATCGTTGTTGGAAATTTTTACCTATAGTGTGTTCTAAGTAATATATACACCTCAAAAGCAATGCCATTTTACACCTAATATAGTATATACACTCCTGATCAAAATTTTAAGACCAGTTGAAAAACTGCAAGAATTCTCATTTTACACTGTTGGATCTTAAGAAGGTTCTAAGTAGTGCTTCAAAATGCAAAAAGAAGAAATGAGAGAGAGAAGAAAAACAGTTGAGTAAGTAATTTATTGCAAACAACCATTAATCTGAAATAGGCTGTTTATCAGATGATCAAAAGTTTAAGACCACATTTAAAAAAAACTCCAAAACTCCCTAAAATAGGACTCAGGACTCAGTAATGAGTAGCTGCACCATTCTTGTTAATGACCTCAAAAATTCGTTTCGGCACGCTTGATGCTGGTGTTTTCAGGAGGCTAGTGGGAATGTTGCTCCAAGTGGTGAAGATGGCGTCACGGAGGGCATCCACCGTCTGGAACTGGTGTCCATTTTTGTTCCATTGAAGGAAAAAGCCCCCCAGATCATGATGGCGCCCCCTCCACTGTGCCGTGTAGAAAACATCTCAGGTGGGATCTCCTTGTCATGCCAGTAACGTTGGAAGCCATCAGGACCGTCAAGGTTAATTTTTTTTCTCATCAGAATAAAACTTTCTTCCACCTTTCAATGTCCCATGTTTGGTGCTCTCGTGCAAACGGGCAATTTTGTGCCTTTGAAGGAGACAAGGTCTTTGAAGACGTTTTTTGTTCTTAAAACCCTTCTCTCACACATGCCGTCTAATGGTTATGGGACTACAGTTGGCACCAGTCAGAAGCTTCATTTGGGCCGAGGATCGTCCTGTGTCTTGACGGACAGCCAATTGGATCCTCCGGCTCAGGGCTGGTGAAATTTTTTTTGGGTCTACCACTTGACTTTTTCTCCCAAAACCCTCAGGATCTTTTAAGAAGTTTAAAATGACTGTCTTACTACGTCCAGCCTCAGCAGCAATGGCACGCTGCGAGAGGCCTTGGTGATGCAGCTCAACAATCTGACCTCGTTCAAAGAGAAAAAGCTTTTTGCCATCAGGAGGTCGTGACAGTGTGGATACCTGACAGAAAATGAAACTGAATCCACATTTTTGCGATGATTTGGGCTTTTAAAGGGTGTGGTCTTAAACTTTTGATCAGCTGATAAACAGCCTATTTCAGTTTAATGGTTGTTTGCTATAAATTGCATACTCAAAATTTTTTCTTGTCTCACTCCCATTTCTTCTTTTTCCATTTTGAAGCACTACTTAGAATCTTCTTAAGATCCAACAGTGCAAAATGTGAATTCTTGCAATTTTCCAAATGGTCTTGAAATTTTGATCAGGAGTGTATAGTGAAGAAAGTAAAACCATGCTTTTTCATTTCTATATCCTTGAAGTAATTTAGCTTAGCTAGAAAGAAAAAGTTGACTCCCCTAATTGAAAAAGATGTCACAGCTCAAGGGGCTATCCTTAAGTTACCTGGCCAGGCAAAACCATATGCTTTGACAACTGTATTTGAACAAAATGACTAGTTCAGTTCATGTAACTGTGGAACTTTAAGAAACTTTAAGAAACTTGTCCTTGTCAGAGATGTAGCTTACATCCTATTATGCAGGTGGCTTAGTTTACTTATAGTCATACTTTGGTATAAACTTTAAAACTGAAGACTTTATCTTCATATTTTTTATTCATTTACTTTTTCTTTCTTTTTTTTTTTTTTTTTACAAAATTCACAAATGAAGGGTTTTCTCTCAAAAAATCAGATCCTGTTTTAGTAATTATTGTGAGAGAAACAAGCATGTAATATTAATGTAACAAAATGACCTATGCTAAATAATGAAGGCAAACTCATACTATGCTATAAAAAATGGTATTTTGATCAGGGGACCATGTCTCAGACCACAATGTTCAATACAAGGTTTCTTTAAAATACAAAATAAAACCAATTCTTTCACTGACCTTCCGATCAACATACCTGTCCAATAGTGAAATGCCATCCAAAGTCCTTTTTATAACGTAATGCAACTCTTTTCCATTTTCATGATAAAGTTACAGATAAAAGGCAAATAAGAGGACATAAATCAATATAAATCCCATAATGTCAAATTGGGGAATAATTTAGCTGTCTACCAAGTAAAACCTGTTTATTTAATTCTTAGAAATCATTCAAATGATATCTTGAGGGGATTGTGTGCCCTCTTCTGATGACTGCCTCTGTGTTGGAGCAGGGGGGGGTGGTTGAGGAGGGGCTATAGATGGAGGAGGATGGCCATCAGGTACAGGGGGGCGCATAGGAGGGCCGCTGTACGGGCCCATGTTAGGTGGAGGTGGTCCTCCAGGAGGGAAATGAGGAGAGTACATCATCCCAGGGGGTGGTGGAGGGCCCCACACTAGGAAGACACAGAACAATAGCATCATGATAAGAATCCAATAAGAATCCAACGTGAGCATTGTAGAAAACCATAAACCACTAACTTGGCATAGGGGGCCCGCCCGGTCCTCTTGGTAGGTAATACTCCGGGGGTGGAGGACCATAAGGTGCTCTGCGAGGAAAGGGACCATCCATTGGCCCCATCATAGGCCCTGGAGGTGGCATGCCTCCCATTCGCAGATCTGCCTCAGGAGGAGTCCTTCTTTCACCAGGACCTGCCTGTATTAGTGATAAATATGTGTTTTAATAACATCAGAAAGACATCACATTAATAAATATATTAAGTACCATCAGTGGACACAGACCTCTCTGAGATCATGTTCAGCAGGTCCCAAGCTGTTTTCTCTATAAGTCCCATCTGCAATGCAATATGTGTGTAGTTTTAAAACAAGTTCAAGAACAATTTTTGAAGTAGTATAAAGATGGCACTCACCTGCCATGTCTAAAGTTTGTCCTGGTGGTCTGATACCCCTGGGTGGGAGGAGTCCAGGTGTAGGATGAGGGCCCATTGGCCCAGGTGGAGGTCTTCTATACATGGGCCCTCCTGGTTCATGGAATATGTAACCTGCAAAGCAAGTTACAGTTTTCCAGTGATTTTTCTTCTCAAAATCCCTTGGCATAAATGTTTTCAAATGCAGTAGATGTGTAATTTTATGGAGCCCCTAAAGGGCTATGGGGTGAGGGTTTAAATAAAGAGAATCCCGAGAAATTATCATGCGATCCCGTAAAAAGTATCTAGTGATCCTGTGAAAGTTTCTTGCATTGAATGAATGATGAGGTAGACAGGGAAGCAGAGAGCATCATAACTGCGCCTCTGCCGCGTTCCTGGCAGTAGAGGCAGCGGGTCTCTGGGCACATAATTCAATTTATTCACTGCGCTTACGCACAGACGCTCATATATATTTCAACTTTCTTTTGTTGTTGTCTGTTTTATTTGGAATTGGTAATAGGCACAGTCACAACTTCAGAAATTCATTTTCGTTTAATAGGCTATTAGCTGAAATCTATTTCCTTTTAATATCATATATGCAGCGCACATGAGTCCTTTGCCTTTGTCATTTCTGCTCTTGAATGCACAAATGCTGTTTTAACAGAATAAATAGGCTAAAATAAGAAATGTATGAACAGCGCTGACTAGAATAAAATGGAACGAGTGTGCTACCACTGAACGGACAGTGCAAGTAACGAAGTGAAGGAAATTATCTGTTTATAAATCATAGCTCTGTAAGCATGTAAAGATCACATAAATAAAGCAGGGGGTGGAGAGCATGGAGCTTTACACACAGCATCTTATGGCCATCCATTGGCACAAGAGGCAGCTGCATACTCACGTCTCATGCGCGTACATAAAGATGAACGGCACTTCCCCTATGCTTTTGTCATCGCACTCATCACAGCATGTCTGAGATCATATAAATAAAACATGTGGTGGAGACTGCGGAGCTTTATGCACAATGTCTTGTGGCACTCCATTGGCACAAGAGACGGCTGCAGAGCCGCTTCTCCTTGTCCGCGCACTTAAAGATGAGGATTTTTACGCACTCGTTAACCTGGCATCTCCACCACGCTCTTACTGTAGGGAGGTCAGGTGTATGTGGCCACCTCTTATGCCAAAAGACACTGTGCGTAAAGTTCTGCACGCGCTAATGGCATGAGAGGCAGCCGCATAGGGAGCAGCTCCTCCTATGGACAAACAGCCGACTGACCTGCATTCAACACTAGACCCCATACCGGGACAGAAAGACAGTCTGCGGACAAAACAAGAAAAGCTGGCTGGGCAGTGAATCAACTGAATTATGCACCCAGAGACCTGCTGCCTCTACTGCCAGGAACGCAGCAGAGGCGTAGTTATGATGCCCTCTGCTTCCCTGTCTACCTCATCATTCATTCAATGCAAGAAACTTTCACAGGATCACAAGATACTTTTACAGGATTGCATGATAATTTCTCGGGATCACGTGATATTTAAACCCTCACCCCACAGCCTATTAGGGGGTCAGTAAAATGCAATACATGCAACTGCATTCAAATTCATGCACATTTGCTACTGTCATTAAATAGCCCTTTGCAAACATTTTAAAGTTGTTTTAACGCCAACAATTATCATAACACATGCCAAACAGTGAAAATAAGCATTTATTATATGTTCAAGAAAAAAATTCTTAAGGTATGATGTAGGTATGTTGTTTTCAGGACTTACCTGGTGGGGCCATGGGGCCTGGGGGCCCAGGCAGGGGTCCTGACATGGGCCCTGCTGGGGGTCCCCTACGATCTCTCTCCCATGTGGGGGAGATTGAACCACTGTCTGAATGAGAACCTCCAGGCCGCTCTGTATCCCCTGGTCCAAGTAGAGGCTCTAATGGACCACGCATCACTAAAGGAGGAGTCAAAAGAAATATTATACAAAAAACACAATACATGCAAAATACACAATGCAATGCATTATCACTCAAATGCACGCTTGTCCTTAAAATGAACCTAGTTCAACCATACAACATGTGACATGCTTTTCTATATTTATAATCATAATAGTCACCTCTTGGAGATAATCTATTTGGTGGTCCATCCATCAGTGTTGGAGGAGAAAGAAAGGCTCTAGTTTCAGAAGCAGGTCGGCCTAGTGGAGACGCCCCATAAGGAGATCTTTCTGCTAATGTAAATACAAGGCACAATAATGAAGATCCTAATCTTGACATGTTTGACATTAAGATTAAACTATGAATACGAATACAGCAATCTTAACAGTACCTCTAAATGGCAATGGCCTGGCCAGACTATCCAAAGCATATGGATCCTTTTCAATGGCTTCTAATTTGAATTGTGTGTCTGTAAGTCTGTGGCCGGATTGAACAAAGACATAACAATCAGACATTTTCATTAACAATAAAATTAAGTTAAAATCTTAAAATAAAATCAAAACTTGCTTCTGTCTGAAAAGAGCATTCTCTCTTCTAATGTCTGCAAGTTCTCTTTCTGCTGATCTGGCAGCCAACTAAAAAAACATTTTTGCAATAGATTTAATTAAACACATATGTATATAAAATAGATCATTTGAGTAGTTTGTTCAAATAAAAATAGCAAATACATGCATGTTTCTTAGTTTTGCACCAAACTTACCCAGTTATTGTGAGCCTTCTTTTCATGTGATGATATTTGAGTCTGGTATGACTGTTTAGTTTTCTCAAGCTCCTCCTCCATCTCTTCTGCTCGTTGTCTAAAAATAAAAATGAACATTTACATTAACGTTACCCGAGTACTTATTTAACTATGATTTACAGGTATTCAGAGCTATCATACCTATAATTATTGAGTTCTTCCATTGCCATCGCTATATTCTTATCAGCTTTGGTCAGCTTCTCTTCCTTCTGCAGACGCTCTTTTTCCTCAACGGTCAGTAATCTACAAACCAAAATTAAACATGTTTTTCATGTTGTGGATTTCTGATTGTTTTATGTTGTGTAAATATACCTGTGCAGCTTGAGTTCATTTTCCTGATACATTTCTGTCATAATCTGGAGCTTCTGTTGCAGTAGTTGCACCTTAAGAAATACATAATATTAAAATAATACAAAAAAAGCATAATAAACACAATTCTACTTTAGCAAGTTACCTGATCGGTGTAGTGCTTAGAGTCAGACTGCAGAGCTAACTTCTCACTTTCCAAATCCTTTATGCTTCCTGACACAGTAAATATAAATGAGTAAGGTGCACACAGATTTTTTTTATCCCAATTTACAACACTATTGTCAGTTCTTTCAGTCACCTTGAAGATCGTCCTTTGCTTTGACTTCATCATTTAACTTGGCAAATATGCGGTCCTTGTCTTCATCTACTGATTTGAGGTCTGCATTTAACTAAAATAAATGAAAGAGAAATATTGTATTAATTACAGAGGGATAAGTGACTTAACTGCAATGCTTACTTTTTCAAACTTGTATTTACGTACTTTAGCGGCATGAATGAGTTTTTGGACTTTTTGGAGATGCCCCTGAGGACCTGTAATATCTCCTTTTCCATTGGTCTCCTTACATCCTGCAGGTCCATTTAAAGTCTCTTCCTCTTCAGCTCCTTGTTCCTCCTCGAGGTTTGAATCCCATGCTTTCATTTGCAGCAGCCGATCAGTCAAAGACTATCACAGAAAGAGCATATAAGGTATTAATACTACTTATCAATAAAGCCTACTACTTTTCTGTCCAGATAAATACCATTATGCGTTCATCCTTTGTGGCAACATCTTGCAGCATTCCACTATGCGAATGTTCACACCTTCTCATCTCTTGTTCTAATTCACTCACTCGTTCTGCCCAACCTTCCAACTGTTGGCGCAACTACAAAAGAAAAAAAACTAATTCAACATTTACAGTCAGCTAGAGCTGAAATGTTATCGTTTAGTGATTGGTCTTACATGTGTGTTGTTCTCCTGTAGTAAGGTATTCTCCTCCCCGGTTGTCTCCAGGTTCCTCTGTAGTCTGTCACTGTTCATACTATACACTTTAAGAGTGGTTTGTGCCTACAAAGTTGGGTTTTATATATTTTTATATCATTTATATATATTGTGATAAATAAAGTAGTACACGTATAAAATTAATAAAATAAAAGTGCAAAGGAAAGAATAGAATCTAGAACTAGAATCACCTGTTCATCTTGTGACTGGAACATTTTTGTTTCCTCTTCACAAGTTTTAATATTGTCTTCCAGAGCCATTATCTGAGAATTACAAAAAGATATGCTGTGAAAATTCATAAACAATACTGGTGATTTAACAAATCACCAACAAATCAATCAAATTAAATCCAAGTGCATAAAAAAGTTGTTACCCTTTGTTCTTGTTCTAGTTTGTATTCTCGTTGTTGATTCAACTGATCCTTCAGTTGTTTAAGATCATTCTCAAACTCTCTTTTAGTATGTTCCAACTGTTTGGTTTTGGCCTAAAAAGAGCAATCCAATTAAACTAGAGAGTAAAACTGTAATTTTATACATTACTGAATAAAGTGCACAATTGACATGAGACAACAGTCATCAAAGTCAATGACAAAAGAGGACTTACCTCCAGCTGTATAGTCTTTTGAGTTTGGGCCAAGACACCACTGCCTCGGAGTGAATCCTCTATTCCATTAAACTTCAAGTGTAATAGAAAATAAATACTTTAATTTGACTTAAAAATGTAACCCAGATTAAACAAATGTAAATAAATGTACCTCTTGTTGAACTTTACTCAAGGTCTCAAGAACTTTGCATTTCTCATCTAGTAATTGTGCAACTTGTTCAGCCATCCGGCGTTCTTTACCTACAAGAGGAAAAAAGAGAATGAATTAAGACATAAAATGACTGAAAACATTAATTATTCTTAGTGTATTTCTTTTCAGTAACAAAGTCAATACAAAAATATATAAGTTAACAAAACACTTACTTCTGTACATTCTGCTTTTGACCTAAATAAAAAGAAAACAATATGCATTAAAAAAGTCATACACATTCTGGTGTGTTGCCGATTTTGCACAAATACTTACAGAACTATAAAATCTACAGACAAAAATTAATATTGTGATTAGTCCCACCAGGCCAGATATAATGACTGGTTCCCATGGTACTCCATAGAGATCTGGCCCAGGTCTTATATCATCAGGCAGAGCAGACACAACCTGAAAACACAGAACAAAAGAAAATGTTGTTTACATAAAAGCAGGATGTAATAATTTCTTTGACTCTTAGACAGGGCTGAACATGGCTCAAGTAGGTTAGTTTAACTTAATGAATAATGAAAAGGAGAATGATATTTATTTACAATTCAATACAAATCAGTTAGATGAGACATTTTACGAAAGGAGACTCAACAGAGCACCAGTTGTACCATTTCTGTGCAGGATTACTTATATAAACACAACAAAAACAGAGAAATGGCAGAGACAAACCTCAAATGACTACAGGTACATGGACCCAAATGATATTGTACATCTAAAAAAAAAAACAATTGTGGTATTGGCAAAACAACCGCAGAACCACAGGGTCTTCTTGACCATGTAGCATTATGGCTGACAACCAACCAGCTGGTCAAAACTAACATGACACAAACCTAAAGAAAACATACAATACAACCAAGGAAGAAACAAAGGAAAAAAATAGGAAAAAACATAATGCCAACGAGAGAGGAAAAAATGTATTTAACCTAATCTTATGCTAAAATACATGCCACAGTTTTGCTACGTACATCCTTCACTTTCTCTACGGCAATGTGGTAGTAAGCCTCAGCCGTCGCCTGAAACGCCGTAGCTTTGTTGACAAGTTGTTCACTTGCTGGAAGATCCGTCATGTTAGTAACTTTTTAGTTGATGATACTTTAAAGAATCTTCTCGTTCTCTATCATAATGGTGTTAGAAATAATGAAGCCATAGCCGGTTAGCGACGACCTCTCATCCTTTTCACAACACTGACGCTCCAGTACGGAGCACATCCTGTCGAGACATCATAGGGGTGGCCTAAAGCAAAAACTACTACCAGTATGCTTTATTAACATTGCTTAAGTCTTTCTAAAGTGACCACATGCATTTAAAATCCATCAATGCAATAGTAGCAGAACTATTCTGGCAAAGCTGATTTTAAGCTTTATTTTATGACATACTATGGTACTACACCCCCCTTTTAGAAATGGTACAACCCCAACGTCACCAATGGTGGTGATTGCCACACTGCCACGGAACGATTTGTGACACCACTAACATGAGCAGGTGTCGAATATACTTTATTTTAAATAATTATAGCAGTGATTTCTTTTGTACATGTAATCAGCTGTTAATAATATAATTTTTTAAAGCTTTCATAAAACATCATCATAAGGGTTTAGCAGCCAGCTGTGGCCAAGGGCTCGAAACAAACATGCGTTACAGAAAGATTAGTCCAACTTCATAACTAGTAGGCCTAATTTTGCCAATGTTCAATATATAGCTTCACTTACCGATACAGGTTCATTCTCATCCATGGAGGCACACACAGATAACTCCACTCAAAACTTGGAATATAGCCTAGCCCCAGAATCTCTTGCCAAGTGGCTTGACTTGTAGCCTACAGTGTAAGATCATACCCCCAGCCTGAGCAAGGAATGTGACTGATGTTATGAAGGAGCCTGCTTGACAACTGAGATGTAAAAGTCCTCCAGCCAATAACTTACAGTGCATTTACTTAAAAAATGTACACAACTGATACAAATCTAATAATATGCATCTATATACATCATATGACACATTTTTGAGTATCTTTACCTGCACAGTAAACCAGGTGATGAGTTCCAATACAGCATGAGTTTCTGTTAAAGCATCTTTAACCATCTTTTCAAGGATGTCCAAAATCTTATTTGTCACTCCTTAAAGAGATATGTGCAGTTTCAAAGAGTTTTCTATGTAGTATTGTTAACAAAACAGAACAGATTTTACCTTCCTTAACATGCCTTTGGTCTTTTGTTTGGATTTCTCCTGTACCGTGTATTTCCTCCATGATTTCATGATATATTTCTTTGTCCTTATCTTGTTCTGCAACAGAAGAAAACATTTTTTGATTAAAAAAAAAAAAAAACTGGGATAAATAAAACATGTAGACTTATATGACAAAAATTAATAAAACCATACCTTGCCCATTGTTGTCAGTGTCAGTTTTGATCATATTAAATGGCTTTTTTACTTTTTCTAAAACAATTTCTAGTTTCTGCAGAGCAATAAAGGTTTTGTTTTTCTCCTTATCTTCTTGAACTGCACTATCACTTCTTATACTGGGAGTCATCAATGTTTCCATGTGGTAACTCAAAAGTCTTTCTATATCCAACAATATTGATAGATCAGCATCATGTTCACCAGTCGCTGTGTCAAGACTGCTCAAAATGTAATCCAGAAATTGCATCTTATGTTCACCAAAACTGTGTATTAAAATCACTACCTCATCTGCATTCATATGGGTAAGAATATTGCCATAAAGCTTATGTAGTATCTTTTGATTGAGAGTGGTCTGTGTTGACGGAAAGATTGTTGAATCATCTTTTGACTCATTTATAAGTGTGAGATCTTCTTCCACCTTACTACTAATACTGACTTGTGGCTCATCTGCTGTTGTCTCTACAGTAGGTTCACTATTGACTGGATTAGTGACAAAGTTGAATGCATTATTGAATATTCCAAACACTTCCTCATTTTTGTTATTACTGTCTGAAGTTGTTGTGGGTTCATCTGCTGTTTCCTCTTCCACGTTGTTGTTACCATTGCTGTTATCAGTCTCTATATTATGTCTATCATTGAGATCATCTATGTGTATGTCAGCATCATCACTTATATTTACTAATTTGTCCATGTTCACTTCCTTAACATTCAAATCAGCGGTTTGTTCAACTAATTCAGTAGCTTCTGATAGATCAAATAACTTATTTATATCTTCATTTTGCTCTGTATGTTTCAGTTTTTGGCTTTCTTCTAGGCTACTCTCCTCGCTATTTATGGAGACTTGATCATCGTTGGATACAATTTCTTGTAGTTCCTTGAGACTCAAGTTATGCACATTCTCTTCAGTATTAATATTTTCTTCCAGTGCAGGTTGTTGTGCATTGTCCTTTAAAGCTTCATAAATGTAATTATTATCCTCATGTTTCTGTTCATTTATTGTATCTATATTTGTGATGCTACTTTCCTGTATCAGAGCCACTTCTTCTGGGTTCTCCTCCTCCTCACCCATATACATAATTTGTGTTTCTTTAACCAGCTCATGTTCTTTTAATTTATATTTCCCTTCTTCATGTGGTTCCTCAACAGACTGCAGGTTCTTTTCTTCATGCTGTGCCATCTCTTCACTGCTCTTTCTTTCAACAACCTCTTCATTGCTGTTCGACTCTTCAGGCTCCACATGTTGTTCTTCTGATTGTCCTGCTTTATCATTGGTTTCCTGTTGACAATTGTCATTAATTTGCCCTAATTCGTCTTCTATAAGTGTCTCCTCATCTCCATCATCCTTAACCTTGAGTTCATTAGGTGGCTCTTCTGTATCCACAACATCCTGCTTTGTTTCTGTCACCTCCTCACTCATGTCTTGCTTATCATTAAAAGCATCCTGGATGTTGTTAACCAGCTTAACTGTACTAGGCATTTCCTCATGACTTTCTTGGTCTCCTGGAGCATCTTGCATCTCATGATTTGTGTTTACCTCTGAATTTTCCGTCTTTGAGTTATCTAATTCCTCAACTTGCATACTCTCTCCCTCATTCATTTGTAATTCTGTCTCTGATATTTCAAACTCTGAACCATTTTGCATCAATTCATCCATCTGTGTGTCTGTGATATTTTCTGATATTAAGTCTGTCTTTGCCAGTGTGACGCTGTGTTCCAACTGCAGAGAATCTTGTTCATAAATTAATTGAGAATCATAAGTGGATTCACTGTTAATCGAAATGGTTGTGTCTTCATCTCTATCTTCTGGATCCTTAAATTCAACACTAGAGCCACCTTCCTTGGAACTTGCATCCAATGTATGCAACTCCTTGTGCTCTGGCTTTATTTCAGGGTCATTGTGATTACTTACAAGGCTTTGTACGGCAATAGTTTCACTATTGTGATTGTAGTCATCATTTGATTCTTTTATATCTTTGCCTATTTGTGCAGTCTTCTTATCCATTACCTCTGGTTGTTTTAACTGTTCAGGTGGTGGCACATTGGGACGAGTATCTGTGCTTTGTTCTGACACTGGTAAATCTTCTATGCTGTTACTGTCCTTAGCTGCATCTTTTCGAAAGCCCAGCATGTCTGTGATACCAACATCAAACCAAGAATTTGATGTAGGTTCCAACTTTTTCTCAATTTCTTCAGATTTACCTTCTCCTGAATCCTTATTATTCGAGCCAAAACCAAATGTACTTGAAATCCCATTACCAATCCATCCAAGTGTCCCGGTTTCTTTGCTCTCTTCTTGATTCAAATCTAGAGCAATTTTTCTACTTCTGAATACCTCACCTGAATTGTCAACTTGTGCACTTTTGGTATTGTCTTGCTCTTTCACTTCACTGCCAAAGTTGAGCCAGCCAGTCATTGTAGAGCCAAAATTACTAGAGGCTTCAGTATCTGATCCTGGTTCTTTGCGGCTTTCTCCATTATGTTTTGCTCCCAACCCTAACCACCCTCTGACTGATGATGTAACAGACGATTCATCCATCTCCTTTGTTGTGTCTTCTTCAGGGTTAGTACTTGAATCATCTTTTTTTACAAGCCCCCATAGTCCGGTCACTGATGATCTGAGCCAGGAAGATGACCCAGACTGGTCGTTTGGAGTTTCCACTTGTCCCCCATCTTCTTTTTGTTCACTTTTGGTTTTTCTGTCAACAGGTATTTCATGTGAGTTCTCTGAAGGTCTTTCCAGTGTTGGTGGCATTGTTTGTGTAACTTCTGGAGGAATTACTTCGCTATCCTCCTTTTCAGTTGTGTCGATTGGATAGCCATTCTCATCCACACAGAAGAAATCAGATTGCTGTCAACAAAAGTCACAAAATTCTTTTACTTTATGCAATATGACAATGTAGTTTTTAGGTATGATAAACACAAAAGATACTTACATGTGTTTCTAGTACATTCTCAGCCTTTGCATAAATTTCTTCTTCTTTGACTGCAGTCTTTGGAAAATATCCAAACCTTCTGTCAATCTGATAAAATATATATCAGATGTTAATTCAACCTGTATATTAGTATTGTGCAGATCAATTTACAAATTCTGTTAGTCCTTTCAGAAAGTCTCATATGCGTACTTTTAGTAACTAGAATTTCCGGTGCTGATTGTAGATGTGTAGATTTTCAGTAGGAACAGTGATTGTTTGTGTAAAATATTTACAGTTGATGAAAAAAAACCAAAAAAAACAAAAAACAACTTTATATCATTGTGGGCTCTGCATAAAAATGTTATTTGATTAACAATGCAAATACGTGATTGTAATGTTGAAAATAAAGTAATGCATATGTCTTGATTTGTAGACCTAATTCTTGTTTTACATATATTTAGTCGCTGTACATACACTGCCTGCCCAAAGGTCCTCTCTCTTTCCGGTCAGTTTGTGGAATACAAAGATTATATCTCCTTGTCTGAAGCTCAGGAAGCGACAGTCTTGACTGTAGTGATCCTGGAGAGCTTGCACTCTGCTCATTCGACCTACATAAAAGTAATTGGCAAAAACAATTAGCTTGTTATACAAGAAGAAGAAAACAAAGTAATGAAAACTTGTTGGAGTACACTATACCTACTTTCACATTCTGCGTCCCCACAGAGCTTGTAGTCAGACAACAATCCAGAAGTGAAGTGAGTTACAGCTACAAGAAATAGGCCAATAATCCGGTAAAGCATGGAAGCAGCCATAATCTCAGTGAAAGGATTTCCTCTAGGAAAAGTGTCCATACTAAACAAATCCCCACTTTGGCCAGTTGTTGGAACAAATGGACATTGCCTCTCTGCAGCTCATGAGTCAATGGTGTGTGTGAGAGCACCAAGATAAGATAGGCCTAAGGCTAGTGTAATGGGGTAATTATTAACCTAAAAGTAAAAAAAACAAACAAAATAAATAATAAAAAAAAAAAAGTAAATAAACACATCCTAAAAGGTATTATGCAGACTGTTTACATTTAAAATAAAATAAATAAAATACCATTTTATTTATATAAAAGAAAAGAAGCGGTCAAGTTTGAAATAGCATATTTACTGGGAGACCTTTAACCATGGAAGTATAATTGTCCGAGAGTCAGATCCCTCCACTGCAATTATTTTGCTACCTTTTTCTTACTATGATTTTTCATTAGCGCACACCTCGGCACATTATGAGTTTGGGGTCTTTTGATTCAGCTCGGCCTTGTTCGGCCTGAGGACGACCCCCAAAACCCTTTCTGTGGGACCCACCTCGTGTGAAATGATATGAGTCCGTTAAAAGTGCTGCTATAGTCACATACAGTGTCACATAGTTTGGAAATTTGGAACAAAGCATCCTGACATGATGAGGAATACAAGGGGTTTCTGTTTACAATTATTAGACCATTTATAGAAGGAAAATATTTCTCAAGGACAAAACCTCTCCACAAACTAAATGATTGTGACACATTGGCATTGAATTACAGTTTCATAAGTAAATAAAAACACTTTCCCAATCTTTGTCATCTTGAAATTAAGCCCAAGATGAGCTCTGTGTCTCCAGCGGATCACCTGCTATAACAGAAATAATGTTCCATACCCCAAACCGACGCATAGACTTCTCAGTCATTTGGCCATAGAGAACATATGGGCAGATTTCAGGATACAAATTCAACTTAACTTTTATGGATTTTATTCAGACTTGGCACAATTCATGTTTATGTATGAAATATTATCTGAGTGAAATTTGAGTCTTGTATCTTTTAAAATGATTGAGTTTTAGGGGGTTTAAAAGGGGGACATGGTCAAAATCAGACCTAGCTGAAAATAACTTCCCTTAGCCACAGACTTTGAACTATTTATGGCACATTATTATATTTGATTCCAACTTTTTATACTTTTTATACATTGTCAATACAAAGTCTTTTTTAGACAATATGTTATAAATCTGTAAGAAAGGGTCGGTGTAACATGAGTTTAAAGCAGCATCAGTGTAATTGTGACACATCAGTGACATAATTCTATTACAGTTTAATCACTTGTTATTTATTGATGCAGTATCTTGTGATACTTAGTAAAATGTGCATTCTTTTCTATGTATTTTAATTTTATGTGGTCCTGTCTCAGGTTTAATTGTCTGAAGTATAATGGGTAATAATGTTGTGTATGACTCTTCATGTTATACAGACAGGTGGTGAAATCTGCTATAAAACCTTGCATAAGGACACAGTGGTAGCAGATAGCATCCTTATTTTTGACGTTTGTATAAAAAGTATAAAACGCTGGAATCAAATATAATAATGTGCCACAAACAGTTCAAATTCTGTGGCTAAGGGAAGTTGTTATTTTCTGCTCGGTCTAATTTTGACCAGGCCCCCCTTTTAAACCTCCCAAAACTCAAACATTTTAATACAAGCCTCAAATTTCACTTAGATAGTATTTCATACATAAACATGAATTGTGCCAAGTCTGAATAAAATCCATAAAAGTTAAGTTGAATTTTTATCCTGAAATCTGTCCATATGCGCTCTGTGGCCAAATGACTGGAGACACAGAGCTCATCTTGGGCTTAATTTCAAGATGACAAATTGGGAAAGTTTTTCTATTTTCATATGAAACTGTAATTCAGCACCATAATCATTTAATTTGTGGTTGAGGTTTCGTCCGTTTTTGGGGTCGTCCTCAGACCGAACGGGGCCGAGTTGAAACAAAAAACTCCAAACTTGTAATGTCCCGAGGCTAATGAAAACTATAATACTATAATAAAATCCTTTAATCCACACAAGATACGTCGCTATGGTAACCAGTTGCTGAAGGAAGCGGCGCATAAGATTTACGTCATCGACCAGCGCACAAAAACAAAGATGGCTGCTCATTCACGTTTGTAGGTAAATCGTCTGCAAAAGGTGTTTATCTGTTAATTCATTTGATCAATATGAAGTCAGACGTCGAGGAGCTAATGCCTAGACTCCTGCCTGTGGAATTTAGAGATATTAACGAAGAGTTGGATTTAAATGGCCCTCCAAGAAACCCCCAAGAATATCTGCGACAAGTCCAGTACGATCTGTAAACTAAAATATTGTGCATTTTAACATTTGTTTTACTGTTCCCGTATCCCGTATAATGTGTCCTCTTCTTTGTTAAGGTTGGAGGCGTCAATGTGCCCTGATGTGGTGGTAGCCCAGATTGATCCTAAGAAACTAACAAAGAAACAAACGGTCAACGCATCGGTAGGTTTGCGTGCCTTCCCTGTGACGAACCACACACACACTGAAGTTGTTCTCTGCTCTTCCAGGTACCAAGCTGTCATTCGGCCCCCAAAGGATTTTCTCCGAGTCTCAGCTGGCAGCAGAAACAAGTTAGCACCTTCTCAGATGTCAGACAGGTGAATAAGCCAATATACTTCAGGTAAACGTTTTATTTTAAAAGTTTCACAATAATATTATTTTTTAGAACATTACCAAAAACAGGATTCACTGGAGTAGCCAGTCGCTTGATGACAATGTGCAAATGGTAAGCATGTTTCCTTCAGAAACTCAGACGTTCATTAAACATTTAATGCACTTATCTTGTGTTGTACAGCCCAAAATTACTGATGAGGAAGGCTGGAGGAGGTTTTGTCTGGGAAGGAAAGTCTGTTTAGGCACATCTTTCAGTGCCGATGCAGAACCTGCTCCTGAACTTGATTATAGCCAGGTAAAAAATGTCATCTTTCATAAACTCATGTTTTGAAGGTCAATCAGAATATAAGCAAGCTGACTGTATTTTGTCTAGGTGGGCTTCCCTCCATTCCTTAGCATTATCAGCAGGCTCAACCAGGTACTTGTTTACTTCTATATTGCCATGTTTTAATCACAGTCAAATGCCCTTCTTGATGGTACATTCATTTGTCAGTCAACAGTACTGGTGGTTCTAGACATTCTTATTAATTGGTTTGAAGAAAAAGACTTTGCTCCACAGCTGGTGAGTCGTTCACAGCATTCAGTGACTTGTATGACATGGTATGATACAGAATACAATCTCTTTATATTTTAGGGTCGTTGGTTGTATGCACTATTGGCCTGTTTGGAAAAGCCTCTAATACCTGAAGCCCACTCCTCTATCAGACAACTGGCGAGAAGATGTTCACAGCTTCGAAGCACATTGGTAGGAGCAAACAATTCATACTGTTAGTGTTACAGAATAAAGAGACATGTGCTTTTTTTTTTTTTAATAGGAGAGTCAAGATGATGAAAAACTACCTGCTCTAAATTTGCTTATTTGCCTTGTTGCCAGGTAATGTTTTGAACTATCTGGCATCTCTGTGAAGCACTTTATAGAAATTGAAATGCATTCTTTTATTGCTGCAGATACTTTGAACAAAGTGACCTTGCAGACCAGTCAGAAACTGAAATCTGAAGACTTCAAAGCAGTGATTTGCTTCATGTTATCTCAGGGGTGTCCAAACTATAGCACAGGGGCAAGTGCAACTCTTGACTTGCTGAATTGGCCCAGATGACCATAACCAGTACAAATCAAACTCCCCTTACACTGTAAGGTGTTACAGATCTAAAATTAATGCTCCAAGCCTTAAAGGTGTCGTGCCCTCTGCATGTTTCCTTATGACACCCTTGCTGTAAATCTCATTCTTCAAATGTATGTTATGGAAATTGTGCCAATACTGTTTTCTATTAAATAATTTCCTGTGACTTGTTTTGTAATAGGTGTTCTATACTTTATTGATCTTGATTTTAACATTTCAGCAACTAGACCCAAAGCTTATGTGTCTTGCCTATATGTATTGAACTATCCCATTTGAAATCTGACTACAACATACTAACAGAACACAAACATTTACCAGCACTTCCATCTTTAATTTGAAGCTAATAAATCAGGTGGTACAAAAAGGGTCAAAAAATAAAATAAAAACATGAGCAAACAAATGTACAAAGGTTTTGACATCCAACTGTGAACTGTGAAAATGGCAATGCCATGTACAGTGTATTTTAGCAAATGTCTCTGGTACCATGTTTTATCTGGCAGAATAGATAATCAAGGTGAGCATTCTTGAATCCAATTCAGTTCCACTGAATCATGTTTAAGAAACTACAAGATCTCCCTGCCCCCAGAAATCCTAAGCCAAAACGGCAGGACAAGATATTCCAACAAGGATTACTGGGATTAAATGACACCATTTGATTATTGGATAAACTAAAAAATAAAATAACCAATGATACTTAATGCAACAGATTTTTTTTAATGTTTAAAATTTGAAGGTGAAAAATTTGTTTAAAACTGAATAGGGCAACTGAAGGCTTAGGTTACCAATGTTGATACTTCAGCGCCTTTTGTCTTTCCTATCTTTGTCTTTATGGTCCCTATCACCTCGGGAAGACCTACCCCTCCCCTCTTCGGACCTCCTCTTTCTTCTCTCCTTGGACCCCTTTGAGTCCCTTCCTCCACTTCTACTACCTCCCCTCTTCTTTCTGTCTCTGCTCTTTTCTGATGCCTTCCTCTTACGTTTTTCACTGTCACGACTACGGCTTCGGCTGCTGTTTGAGGAGGAGGATGAGGAGGAGGATGAGGAGGAAGAGCGGCTGGATCCAGATGAAGAGGAGCTGCCGCTGGAGGAAGATCCAGAGGAGGAAGAGGAGCTCCTGCTGTGACTGCGGCTCTTTCTGGATAGCTTCTCCTTCCTTCCTCTCCCAGCACTTTTTTCCTTTGTGTTCTCATCAGGAGGAGTTGTGTTGGTGGGTTCTGCTGTGCTCTCTGGTTCTATCTCTTGTGGTTGTACTTCTAAAACCTGGTTGTCAGCAGCATCACTGGGTCCTTCTAGACCAGGTATGACAAAAAACTCCGCCTGGGATTGAGCCTGTGGATTTGTGTCTGAGGAGGGCTCCTGCGTCTGAGCTGTAGCCTCAAGGAAATTAGGCTGCTCGCATGTATTTTGGGCTTCTTGATAGGCAGCAGGCACTTCAGATGGAGAGACTGACCTCTCTTCATGCTGTAACTTACTATGCTCAGTTTTATTTTCTGACTCTTCCCTTTCCTCATGCTCACAGACTGCCTCCATTTCTGAAGCTGGACTAGCATCTTTGTTACCTACATCCTCCTGCTCCTTTCTACCCTCTGCTGTCTGTTCTTCATCTTTTTTCAGCCCAGCACCTGCCTCACTAACCTCCATAGCCTCTTTGTCCTGTTTCGCCTCTTCCTTCTCCTGTTCCCCTCCATCTGCCACATTGTTCTTCCCCTCATCTGTTTTCTTATCTGCCCCCTTCTGCATTTCTTCATCTTCCTCATCTTCTTCCTCCTCTTCCTCCATCTCAGCTATGCTCTTGTTACCCCTCACCTTGACTACCTGACCTGCTGGCTTACCCTCAGCTGTGTGGTCCATTCCTGCGGTCACTTTGGTGCCATCCTGGTCACGGTTTAGCTGGCGTCGTGGGCGAGATTCCATCTTGCTGATGTGTTCGGCAAATGCCTGACGTCTCTCTTCAAAAACATCTGTCCAAAACAATGAGGAATAATTAAGCCACTTTTAATTGAAGCAAATAACATTCAACTGTGAATTTTAATAGCTACAGACCATTAAGTTTCTTGGTGGAGTCCTCGAGGAGTTTCTGTGTTGCAGAGCACATTTTTCCAGGAAGGTAAAAAATATGAGGCTTTGTCTTAGTGCGTATAAATTTAACCAGGCAGTTATTGTGATTAGTCCACTCCTCTTGCTATGAAAAGAATAAAGATTTTAGACAAATGGATTTATCTGGGCTAAGGGTAACAATGAACATGTTAATTACGTACCAGCTGAGCCAATTCAACTTTTTGTTCCAGCAATCTCAGCTCAGTCTGTTTGGCTCGTCTTTCTTCAAACAATTCTCTTTTTTCGGTCTCCACCTTTTTCCTCTCGGCTTCTGCCTGAACTTCGAGTTTTTGCTCAATTTCTGAACGTCTCTTTTGCTGTTGCAAGTAATGCAGACATAAGTTGTGAATATTGAGGCTAAAAAAAAAAAAAGAAAAGTGCGAACAACTACTCTTACCTTATCAGTACAAACATTTGACTCTTGTTTAAATTTCTGCAGGGTCCCCATCAGCAGGCCAAACATACGCCGATTCCTTGACACAAAAAAGTGCATGGTCCATGGTCATTACTTGGCAACTGGCATAAAATGACTAGAACTGTAATCTGTACTACCTCTGTTTGCCTTTCTCGTCCATAGTTTGGTCTTGAATGAGATCTCGGCGTGTTCTCTCCTTGGAGGTAGCTACAACTGACGACTGCAACGCTGGCTGCACAATAAAAGACATGCAATGTGAAAACAAAGTAAAACTCCAAAATCTTTGAATAGCAGCACTATACACAAAGAATACCTTTTTGACATCGTCATCATCTTCGGCGTCGCTGTCGTGGCGCATTTCTCTCCGGGGCCTCGCGTCTCCTCCTCCTGCCAGCCTGAAATACATACAGTGAAGTCTTACGTAACTCGTTTTAGTAATGCAAAGCAAAAATTAAATGACTCATTTGGAATGAAGCTTCAGTTTGGTTCAAAAAGTGTATTTACCTCATGAGCGCTCCAGTTATGTCCCTCTGCTTGGCAGGGGGGCCACTTGTACCTATGTCGGAGAGACTGCGCCTGAAAACATAACAGCAACAATGATCCTCCAAAACATACAAGCATAATAGTCATGTTTAGAATACCATGATTATTCAGTCCGCTAGAATTAAGGCTCATTTATTTTCTACATCTGTAGAGTACAGAGAGGACTAAAAAGATGGCGCCTATTCTGCATAGTATATTGCCTTTGTTGAAAGTTAAAAAGTGGTTTGTTTACCTGAGTAGGTTGAGTCCTCTGCCTCTACCTCCTCCAGGGCCTGCCATGGGGCCGCCCACCCGACGGAGTTGACCCGGTCTAAAAATAAAAATAACAAGTGAAGATAGCATAAATAACACATTTTTAAAACTCATAAAACGGATGGATCTGAGCCGCAATCATAACAATCACACGCCGGACCCTTTTTCAACTCAACTACGTACAAATCGTCCGAAATTTCTGCAGCCTAATACGTAGTTAAACGTACGTTTTGTATTGCTGTGATGCTGTGCTGTGATTCACATTGCTGTGACAGCAATGTGAAAACGATGTGGTTTATAAAATTGGCTATGCAAAAATAATCGGACTGGAACAAACACGTAACCCAAGGCCTGGGGCTAGTCAGATAACGACGTTCAAATAAGAATATATTAAATTGCACCGACTAAGCTATTACATGTCTATCATTACTCATGCTACTCGAATATGGGCTTATATATCTATATAGAAATGCCAAAAACAAATTAGTAGACACGACACAATACCAAAGCGGGGGTTCAGTGTTGGCTAACTAACGCTGGCTAACTCCGCGGCTATGGTAAAATGTCACGCTGATCATGTCGGTGTTGCGCATGCACACGACTCAACACAAATCCTGACACATCAAACAAAAAAAGATTACTAGTTTACCTTGATTCATTTGGGTCTCGTCCAGTCAACTTGCGAATATTATCGTCCACACTTTTCAGGCTTTCTTTTGCTTTTTCAAGCTGGTCCTGCAAGCTCCGCACTGCCACCGCCATTTTGCTTCTTGTTAGCGCCAGTCACGTGTGCGTACTTCCGCTCCTCCTCTTCTTCTTTCCAAATTCCGGGGGCAGGCGGCGCTTTTATGCCCCCTACAGCTTACTTAGTGTATGTTGAAGTCATTAATTAATTTTAAAATGAATAACATAATTTGATAGCTAGGAAGATCACATGTCCCTCTTTTGTTTGTCGTCCTCCCATTGATTTAGAGAATGGCCCACTTTTTCATTGATGCCACATTAAGAATATAAAAAGTTCAAAGACGTCTTGTCTGTACTGGCCTTCAGGGCTGTAAAATGTTGGTGCATATTTCTATTCTAATTATATTACATATTAAATGATAAAAAAAAAAATGAAAATGATATGGTGATATTGTGGTTCTCTCCTATGAGCTTAAAATTTCCCTGTCAGCCCATCCATGTGTCCCACTTTTTCTTGAATTTCAGGTGGTCTATTCTAAGACACAGCAATACAAAGCTCACGTTTCAATGGTTTAAACTTATTTTGCGTAACAAATGTGTGTGAAGGGCTTGTTCCATCTTTAGTGTGTAGTGTTGGTACATTGTCGGTATGAGCCACAGTTGCTTATGCAGATAACATATGCAGAAATAAAATGAGTCTTGGTAGATATACACTTTTATTCACAGACTAAAAGCATTCATTCTACATAGATTCAGATCAACATCTCGCAGGTTGAACCCTCACATGTCATTGATTCATCAAACTTCACATGGAGGCAGTAGGCTATGTGATGTACAAACATAGATCAACTCTGCTAATAAAAATCTTCAACCCCCTGTAGGCACATTCATCTTAAAGAAAAAAAACAAAAAAAAAAAAACAAAACAAGAACAGATAAAGAGAACATTTGGGAAGATTCAACTTTGATTTTATACAAGTTTAATGGAAACATTTATGCACACATTATGCTGATCACCAACTAAAAGCTCTTTAACAAATGAGTCAAAATGGTGAGAGTAATAACATCGATGAAACAGTTACCAGATGTTGTCAGAAACATGAGTCAAAAATTAAATCTGTTCTCTTCAAAAATAATTTCCTCCTTATAAAAATTAAGTATAGCCCACTATGATGAATTCTTCTGAACACTTAAACAGAAGAGGAAAGCTCTTAACATTAACATATAACATGGTAAAACTGTTTTTGTAAAAAGAAATAAGGTTTGAAATATATTTGACTGACATGTGTTGCATAACAGTATATTTTGATAATGCATTGTTGATACCTACAAATACTGTGCAAGCTTCACATACGTATCTATAGAATGTAGACTTATTATGTGGTTTTTAAAGAAGCGGCGCAGTTAGCACTGCTTGTTCCCCTTTGTGGCCATTAGTAAAACTATTATTGCAAACGATGTTGATTTTAAACAAATGCACAACATTCGTACCACAATAAAACTGAGGCCATCCAACCAGTCTCACAGAGACTAAGAGTGAGCCTGTTATCTTCACCACGGTCGCTAGACTGACTGATCAAAATAAACCATCTTAAAAAGTAAATTGAACAAAGAAAATATAGTTATCATAAGGCCAAGTATTGTCATTGCAAGATCTTAATACTGTGTGTCTTGTGACAGTAAAAATATAATAAACAAACAAGTGGATTATATGCATTCCTTTTGCATAGTTTGGAGGCTGGACTCTGGCAAAGCCCAGTATGCTGGACAAGGTATTGGTCAACTCTGAGCATACATAACTCCAACTAAAGACATTTATACCCCTCTGAATGAGAAAGTCACTAAGGACAATGTGGCCTTGCATAAGAGATAAACAGAATTTGAGGAGAACAGAAAACAGAAACCCAATAGAACTCCAGGTCTGTTTTGTAGCAGTCTGTGTCCTTGTCTTTGTGATTATACTCACACGAGAAGGCCTTTCATAATAAGAGAAAGTTTTCATTAGCTTTACAGAAATAAATATTTTTGGACACTTTTTAGGGGGTTTATAAACAGTATGAGCAATGATCAATCAGTTAAGTCTGGTTTTACTGAAGCCGATATGACAATGCTGCTTTGGTAATAAATTAAATTATCACAAACCTCAGTGGTTCTGCACAAAAAAGTTGCAGCCTCCACTCTAAGTTTATATGTGGTAGATGTAACAGAACCCTCATACATTTGCTACAATCAATAGTTTTCAGTTGCTGTCAACACTTTCAGATGGACTACATTAGAGACCAGCTTCTGGAATTCCAATAGCCACAGGGAATTCTCTTTTATATATTTAACAGACAGAAAATAAATATCTGCTGGTGTGGTACTGTAGAAGAACAAGTCTTAATTTTTTACCAATGAATAAGAAATAACAAAGCTGTTCATAAAACTGCTGGTCTCCACAAGCGTTTGTACCTACAGAGATAGTGGGAAAATGTCTTGATAATCACTTTCTCTTTTATAATATTTAAAATTCATTGCAAGACCAACTTAAGTGTATACAATAGTATACACACATATTTGCACATACACAGCAAAGAGTTGTATTTTCTCTCAGTTGAAGCCGATGAAGCCTTCTTTAGTGTACCAGACACAAGAGTTACAAAAATGGCCTCTGGAAGTTGAGTTAACAAGACACAAAGTAAACAAAAATACATTGAAAAGACAAGCTTCATAAGAGTCACTTTTGAATGGTATTACAGCTCTCCTTGCTCTGACCAGCTGTTAAGCTGATGTGTCTAGTCATTGTCAGTATTTCCTGTTTACTCTTCAAACCCTTTGTACTGTATATACACAGGTTCTAAATGCAGAGCATATAGCCTGAGTAATCGCCATGTGGAATGTCCTGTTTCTAAACCATTTCTAGCAGCAATCACTTTACAGCATTAAAACCGGAACTAAACACCTGACACTTAGCATTTCATGCACACTGGCTTTATAGTACAAAGCCTTTGGTTACATGGCTGCCATGCAGTAAATATGTGATTATCTCGTAACAATTCAACCCTGCATAGAAACTCCACAGCTTTCAAATGGTGTTCAGTCCCGGTGTTTAGACTCTTTGCCTCGTCGCGTTCAGCTTTACATTGACCCACTCTTGACCAGAGTAAATCATGGTCTTTGCATGCTACAATGTTTGTTTTTTTTTTTTTTAACTGAACTCAAAAAGCTTTGCAATTAAGCAGGGTGACCATAGGGTTCAGGTTAACTCATCCTGTAGTACAATTACAAGTGGAACTGGTAAAAAAACACTTCCAGTCCAGTTTAATACAGTAGAGTGGGAGCAAGCAAAGCTTAGGTCAGTGAATCAGTGTATGAATATGACCTTGTGAATACGAAAGGGAGTCAACACAGCCTCCTGCTAGATGCGCGGGCACTTCAGACAGACCAGCGTCTGTTTCACTATGGTCTTTGGCAGCTCAAACAACAAGAGGAGAACAGATCCAGTGACTCTTTAGGCCTGAGTTATAGTTACCATCCCTCCTTCTCTTTTCCAAAACAAACTTGATCCTGAGAATAAGCCATTTCTGTTCATGCTTCCTGCTGCAGAATGCGAGAAAATACACAGAACACTAGTCCTGCCCGAGCCACAGACATACTATTTTAGTTGTCTAATAGATACACTAACCATTACAATTTGCGACAACAACACAGGCACACTCAAGACATTTTAAATATAGATAGATATACAATGTGTGAAAGTGTAACTCTAATATCAAAGTCCTTAAGTGAGAACAAGCAACAGGCAAAATTCAGAGAGAAAAAAGTTAAAAGCAGTGAGTATACAGATGCTTTTAGGCACAAGTTGGGTCATTTTAATAAACCGCTATAAGATAAAATGCAAAGCGTGATCTAGCCTTCACTGACCCCATGAATATTTGCATGAAAGTAAAATTTTCTCTGGTCAAAGATAAAAGCAAATTTAAACAAATGTTTTGCTTTTATCTACATTTTGCCATTGCCGCTCCTTAAAAACGTCCAGGCCCATAACCTTGTCATTCTGTGCAAGGACTGAGTGGTTATGCAGGTTAAAAATCAATACATGTTCTTAAAAAAAATATGTTTTTAAGATTAGATCTCACTACATCCATAATCCCAGATCTTAAAAACATTGCCTCTGTGATGTGAATGAGTTCAGATGAAAAATAGAAGGGGGATTTTTTAATAGCCTACGTTGGTGTATCTGAGCATACAGTTCCAGAAATAGCCACAGGTGGTTTCAAAGTAACTATAGGTACCAAAGTGCTTTACTCCTGAGATATAGACCAAGGATTTGAGATTATTGTGGCGAAACAATGGTGGGCCATGAAGTAGTAGTCAAACACCATAGGCCCAACAACAAGAACAGTTCATGGTGAACCAAGAAAAGTGCTGGCGCATTGAAAATACACTCTATAGCAGCCTTGATATCGTCCAATGCAAGCCCAGTCCCTTAAAACCACAATGCATATGGCATTACCAGCGGCTGTGGCCATTCTGAGGACCAATTGGTAAGATCCCTGCTCAGAAAATGTCTTTGTAAAGTGTGTTATTATAGCATAAAGTCACACACTATAGCATTGGATGGCAAAATACTTGGCCCAATCATTCCCTGTTGCAACATTTGGTAACTCAGCAAGAGTGTGTTGCCTTGACAAAGACTGAGTGTTTCCAAACATGTTGGCGTAAGACATCTCTAAAAAATGTACTTAAAATAAAAAAAATCTCTAGATAAAAGTAGAATACTCAAGGACTACATTCTGTTGATACCACCAGCAACTGGGCCCAGCAGTTCATCCATCTAAGCAGTTCCTCCAAAAGTCCCCAAAGCCCCAACGTGCACAGCGACATGGGAATATAAAACATATGTGATGAGCATTCTGCCATTCTTGACCTTAATCTTGGAAAACAAATGTATGATTAAGTTAGTAAACCCTCAATAGTGGAGTGGGGTTTTCTCAAATGGCAAGTGAAACATCACCAGAAGCATCCAGAAAACAAGAGCTTTTAAAAGGCAACAGTGACTGAAAATAACATTTTTGTTTTACACTGAGTGACTGGTTCACACATCCTACTACAAGACAACATCACCTCATTGTTATGGTCATAGTGATTTTAAAATACTACCTGAGACTGATGACAATAACCTATAAGCCACAGAAAAGAGCGCCATGACTAAATGCCATGTTGTGCTGCGAGTGTCACACACGAGTCTTGGCCATTGGTGAAACATGCAATGTTAAACCCTGACTGCTGGCGGTAGATATTATAATAGAGTAAAAGTTATATATTGGAGAACTAAAGCACCCTTACAAATAGACTGGCCAACAGAATGATAAATAAGTTACATTCAGTGCATCCGTTTCATTGTCCCTGTTGTTTACAGAACACTTAAATCCTCTGTAGAGAAAAACAGGTTTGGCTGTGCTGTTGCTGGTATGTATGCAACATCTTGGTTTGAAAGCTCTGCCAAAACAAATGTTTGTGTTATTTTAGCACAGCCTCCTGAAATGTCTGGACTAGACATTATGAATGGCAATAGGAAACAAATAGCCATTTCTATGTGTGTGTTGCATTCCAGAGTTTAACTATACACCTTGTTTTAAGTGGATGCCCACAATGGCATCAGAATATACAACACTCTGAAACAGTAACCTGTCAAAATATCAACCTCTGGAGGATACCACTGATGCATCACCTAGAATATACAAAATATATGTAAATATATCAACTTTAAACATAATAAAATAAAACAGGGGTGAATTGTACAGTGAAGGGGGTTTGAGTAGTTTAGAATTTGGCTTCAAATGTCAGTCAAAAGACAAGGCTCCATCCTTTGTCCTCATGAGAACAGTTGAGAAGGTTAGCAGGGTGGGAATACTAGCAGCAGGGACAGATATCTGAATCAGTAAGGTGCACTTGGCCTTTACATGCTACTGAACATTGCTCAAAACCCTGAGTCATGGAAAGCACATGACTGTAGCCAAAAACTAGATTTGCACCTGCCAAGGTCAGTCAGTTTATTGTATAAAATTCCCACCCAACTGGAAATGTTCTCAATATAGAAGACAAATGAAGAATGTACTTCAATCAGACCACCCAAAAGCGGCTCAGAGTAGAATGAGAGTGTTAGGTATATTTACCTTCACTGCTAGAGACAATTTTTAAAAGACTGACAAATGCCAAAAGATCGTTGAACTAAAGCACTCATTCCCTGCACTTTTAGCCCCTATTATTCCATTCATTATCATTCAGCAAGTCTGTTTGTCCTGTTTTCACTGTGGGTGGGATAGCAATATATGCAAATACACACATCTATTGAGGCAAATAAACCACCACACATGAATTAAGATTAGAAGCAGAGCAAAAGTTAACAATAAAATATGTTGCAGAGGTTAATAAGGTGAAGCTCAATTTAGTACGTGTGAACAAAACCAGACCAGACTGACTGTGCCAACGAAGTCAGAGCAGAACACTGAATGGTAGTCAGTTAGCTGACATCAGAAATAAATAACAGCAAAATAAAACCGTGGGAGTCTAATATCTGCTCTGAATAAAGGTCTGAGGTCTCATTTGACTTAGTCTGGCCTGGTTTTGACACTTGTTGGCTATTTTAAGCACAAACCACCCTGTCTACATGCCCATGCTAAAAGCATGCACCTCTTGGTGGAAATGTTGGGTGGGTTCGGATAAAACCAGGTTGGAATCCAGACATGGGTGCCAGACACGTCCAAGGCCCAGGGACACCTCTTTTACCAGATTATGAAACGGATCACCTTCCATGCACATAGACTGGTCAGGGTCAAAGTCGATACTCTCCTCAGACACTGTCAGGACCTGAAGGCTGGATCCTCGCAGGCGGGAGATGGCTACCAGGTTATGAGACCAGACAGTATATCCTTTGGAGGGACAGGAGAGAAAATTAAAAAAAAGATAATGTCAGAGTATTTTATCAACATATAAATCAAGTAATAAATGCTCAAACTCACCATGCAAGACCAATACAGTCAACTTCGTACACCTCCAAGCCAAGAGAACCAAGGGGTCCTCATTGCGATTCACGCTGAGGTCTGGAAAGTCAGGGTCATCTCTCAAAAGAAGGAAATGAGTCAGTGTTTTGTTGTACTGCTGAGAAATGAGCTCCAAAGTGGCATCAGTCACAATGTTGCTGTAACTGTCGAGGTGGAGACGCTCCAAAGGGAGACTGGGTTTAAGGACCCGAAGGAGCTCCGAGCCCACCACTTCAAGAGCCATGATGTAGACTCTTAGATTGGCGCTAACACGGACCTATTTAGAAACAAACATTTATATACAGGACATTTTCAGTCAGAGATGGTGATAATTAAACTGATCCTTACAAGTGCCTTCCAGTCATCTTCTGTAGCTATCCCGTCCAATGGTTTAAATTCTAGGGCAGCACCATTGAGCAGCAGCGAGAGACGATGCAAAGGAGTACGACGTGGAGATGCCAGTAAACCACAAAGCTCTGATGTCAAATCAGAAAAATCGAGAGCAAGGGACTGAAGATTCGAGAGCCGACTCAACTCTGATGGTGAGATAAGTATTCCTAAGATCAAAAAATAAAAATTAAAACAATCTTCCTACAGGTTTGCAGACAAGTGCACAAATAAAAATGCCATACCCAGCTGGTGGTCCAATAAACTGAGGTGCTGTAGGGTTTCTGCTGAAGGGTTGGACAGACAAGCTAAAGAGCTGGAGGTCACCAGACCAAGCATGAAGCTACATGAAAGCCACCGGAGCTGCCGGCTGTTGGACAAAACCTCCATGAACAATTGCTGGATTCTGTGGAGCAGAGAACATCATAATGAGCAAAGCAAGGATGAGAACTTGAGTCTCAATTACACTCTCCTGCGGCAATTATTTGTTAAAAAAAAAAAAAAAAAAAATCAAACAGTACAGTCAAGTGAAAAGTGTAAATCACTATCATTATTTTAGGTCATCTGTCACATATATCATATTCAGTTATAACAAAGTCAGCATCCATCAATAGCTGTTGAACTTGTATTTGCTTACTCATTGATCTTTTTGTCCCCCTGCTCAATTTGGTGGAGGTTGGAACTGTCCAATAGTCCCTCTTGTTGAAGAACACAAGTGTCTCCATACAGACGGAGCCTCTGGAGGTTTCTAGCGAACAACAGAAAACACAGTGTGAATGAATTAACAATTATTTACTAATAAATTATGCTTATGACAAATAAATGACTGTGGATGTCACGTTAACAACACGAGTTTATAAGGCGTAAAAAGATGGTTATTAGCGACATTGGAGACATAACCACCTGGTTACATAACAGTAAATGTCAGGGTTTGTTTATAGCTAATAACGCTAGCTGTTAGCTTCAGCTGCGCAACAAATATCCTATATTCAACATAAAGCTAGTATCTGGAAATCAATAGTGTGACGCTAATGTAACGTTACCTATTATTTCTGATGCTGGTGAAAACACATAACACCTGGTTCAAATAGGAGACCATGGCATCTTTCCAACGCACGGAGAGTTGCGGGTCGCTGTCTGCACCGCGGGAGGGCTCCATTCGTGTGGCCGATGCGTCGCTGTTCAATGGACTCAGGTAGCCCTCAACTGGGGCTAGCTCGAGCTGCAGCTCCCGCACGAATGAACCGAATTTCCGCATCAGAAACTCAAGCTTCGGAGTTTCATCGGAGCTGGAACCACCTCCACCTATCCGCAGTCTGAGCTCAGTCCACAGCGCAGGGTAGAAGAGACACTCCCTCCAGCGCGAACACACGGACGAGGCCCGCAGCTTGTCTCGATCCGACAGAAAGGAGAATATATGGACAATAAGCTCGCTGGGCAAAGCCATGGCTCCGATTCCCCCACACAGAGCCATGGCGAGCTTAGAAAGTCAAGATTCAACAACCAATGTAATTGTGAAAAAGCGCTGTAAACCGTGGTCGAACTGTCTGCACCAGCGGCTTGTACCATCTACTCTTCCTCTCAGGGTAAAAACAAACCGTTTTTTCCCCTTTACCTTCAATACTATTGGGCCGTACCATTATTGCCACTGCGCGGGGTCGTCTAAAAGGAAGTTTTTCAACTTGCCGTTTAAACAGTAAACAGGTGTATAACTATATTATGATGATCTAACGATATTAACACATTTACAGCAATACATATAATCCATATATTAAATCTATAATACAAGGTAATATTTTCAAGGTAATGGTCCAGTCCCAAACTGCTGTTATTTTTGCCATACAGTATATGTCCACAGGAGGGCAGTGTTTGCGGCAAAATGTAAAAGACACACGTGATCTTTATTTTGGAGTTTTTAACAGACACACCCCTCCATTCCCATTGCAGTCAAGTTAGACCAACTACAGTAGGCCTATATTTTATAATTCAGGCATGAAATTCGCCTAATTAACATTTAAGAAAAAACAAACGTTATTATACAGGGGTGTACGAATCTAGGTTTATGTAGGTTATATTTTCGTTTGTCAGAGGCCTGCATTACATTTCTTCACCAATCACCAGATGGCAGTGGAACTCCACTATTACTCTTATTTTTGTTTATACAACGATGCCAATGAGAAACGTGAGTTCAAAAAAGTTAAAAATGTATTTTCTAAATGTGTCAAATAAATGTAAATACACTTATTCATACAGAAGATAGGGCAGATTAGGGAGGGGCCAAAAAGTTGCTGGCTGTAAAATATCCTTGGACCTTACCATGCCTAAACAAGGCTGTGACTGCTTCGAGAAAGATGGCCACTCAAAGAAACTGACAAGTAATCAACTACAGACTGGAGCGAAACAAGGCTTTTCTTATGAGATTGCAAAGACCATCTTCAAGGTGAGAGGCAAAAGTGATGACTGAAGAAAATAGATCTATTGATGAGGTATGATGTGTGCTGTAGCCTATAGAGGGTATGCAGTCACGTGACAGGAAGTTGTCAATCCGCCATATTGACGGTCTAATCATGACTGACCGCCAGTGCTCTAGTGACAACAAAAAGCCGTCTTTTACTCATACTGACTTCACTAATCACCTAGATAGTAATCAAAGAAAAGATATGAGGACAAGCTTGCTAATCTGAACATATCGGACCCCTACAGTGTGCCCCAGGTCCTTTTTACAGCCCTAACAGCGGTAGATTCTGTCCCAGACCTTCAGTGGCCAGATATTTACAACTATAAATTTCCCATCACACTTCACCGGGGAGTATAAATTTATAGTTTTCATATGGCTAATTATTAACCATTAAATGAATAATAAATAAATATATAATAATACAAACATACACTAGAAAAGCACTCAGAGAGCGCAGACCTCCGCCAAGACCCATTTAACGCAATGCTAACGAAATTTTCAAAGTGATCCAGAATCCAGGATTTCTTCTGGATCATCACCAAAATTTAATAATCTGTTGGATTTACCATTAGGAACATTTCCTGAAAATTTCATCAAGATCCGTCCATAACTTTTTGAGTTATCTTGCTAACTAACTAACAAACAAACAGACGCAGGCGAAAACATAACCTCCTTGGCGGAGGTAATGATATGTTAAAACTTTGTGAATAAAGACCAATAAAGTGATAGCTATGTGCAAAAACATACAAAAACACTGCAACATCTGATAGTTACACTGTATTAATAGTAATTAAGTCTTCTTGCTTACAAATGTGAAACCACTCAATGTGATTGACCTACTAGTAAAATTGTAAAGATAAAATCAAACCACACCTGATATGAAGTGTCTGCTACAAAGCCTGGAGTGTTTGGTTGGTTCCCAGGGCTTGTCAGCAGTTTTATGATGGGCTCGTCTAATCGCAGCAATCCACCTACTTCTGCGGTCAGGATCAGACTCAGCAGGAATCCTGTACAGCTGAATGTTTTTATCTTTGTCCCTTGTCTGAGAACACTGATAGGCACAACATTTCTCGGGCATTTTGTGACTTTATGACGCGTCATTTTGAATTGGACAGTGTGTTTACTATGGCGGCCTACAGAGATCTGGACCGCCGGAAGTGGATCAGGGGAAACCTGTGACGTCAACTGCATACACTCTATAGCACACAAACACACTAGTTGATAATAACCACTCAAATACCTACAATCGTTTTTATCACATGGACTACAAGCAAAATTACTATAGTCTTGCCCACAAAAAGTCCAAATGAATAAAAAAAACAAAACAAAACAATGATCACTACTGTGGAAACAATGAGACTACATATTGTAATACAAAAAGCACAAGCGTGAATTGGTGTTTGGTGGTCTTGGATACTAAACTTGGATTTCATTAAAATTTGTTCAGCCTGGCAGCTTGTTGAATTTGTTAAATTTGAGAGGACAGATGGGATACATTGGCTGAGATGTTTGTGCTCTAATGCTACAAAGGCTGGCTGGGTATAAAAATATTTCTTAAGAAAATATTGGATGGTGCACAACATCAGCATCTGCAAGGAGAACCTTTAGATGTAACCTATACATTTTATATTTGAGTTATTTCCTCTAACATAACTGAAAAGCTCACATCTGGAAGCAGTGAAGGTCACATAATTTCATCACAGTTTTTCTAACTGTTTCCTTTAAGCTACTGTATAGTCTAGTAGTCTAGTAGTGGCACTTTAGTCACTTTCCAGTCAGGCTACAAAGCATTTCACTGCACTTTTAAAGGTTTTAATGACCTGATTTTAATAACTGATGCTGGTGATTCTGCCATTTTAGTGTTTTTAGACCTGACTGCTGCTTTTGACACAGTCGACCATGCAACTCTTTTAAAACATCTTGAGGAATGTGTGCCGTACCTCACTGGGCGGTCCTTCACTGTAAGGCTGCACCTCATCGTCTGCCCCTCTTCTTAGTGGAGTACCCCCCAAATCTGGGGCCTATGCTTTTTGCACTCTACTCCCACTTGGTGAAATTTTTAAAAGACATGGCTTCTCTTACTATTTTTATGCAGATGATTGCCAGATTTACTTGTAAATGGTCACACTTTTATACAGCACTCTCAAGCGCATTCAAAGGCTTTATGTCAAAGCGCTTTACAACAAGGAACCACTCACCCATTCCTACACACATTCACCAGTGTATGCAGACACTGGGGGAGAGGTAGGTTAAGGACACAACGACAGCATTCATCTGTGGGAGCTGGAATCACACCAACCAACCTGTAGGTCAGTGGATTTGACAGCTCAACCAGTGATGTTTATGTCAAGAGCAGGATTTGAACTGCCAACCTTCATATCAGTGGACAAACTTTTACCAAGTGAGCTACTGTCACTCATTGCAAAGAAGGATCACTGCCTCCTGACACCCCTACTCGACTGTCTATCTGACGTCAAGGCTTGATTGACCCAAAACTTTTTAAAACTGAATGAAGCAAAGACTGAGGTGATACCGTTTGGATCCAGTAGTACCCTCACTGATGTGGGACCTCTCAAAAATTATGTGCGCCTCACAGTCATCAACCTTGGGGTCACCTTAGACAGTGATTTTAAATTTGAAACAGATCAATGGTGTTTTAAAATCAAGCTTTTATCATTTGCGGCTTTTATCCAAAGTCAAACCTTTTTTTATCTTTTAAACTTTTTGAACAAGTCGTGCACACTTTTATTTCATCATGCCTAGACTACTGTATTGCACTTTATTCTGGCATCTCACAAAACACACTTTACTGACTACAATTAATCCAAAATGCTGCGGCACGGCTTTTAACAGGAACTAAAAGAAGAGAGCACTGCACTGGCTTCCTGTTAATTTTAGAAATGATTTTAAAATTTTATTGTTTGTTTTAAAGCTTGAAAGGACTGGCCCCACAATACATCTCGAACTTCCTCCAAATTTACATCCCCGCGCGTGCTTTGAGGTCTGAGGGCCAGCTCCAGCTCACAGTGCCTAAGACGAGACTTAAAACCAGGGGGGACTGGGCCTTCTCTGTGACCGGCCCCAAGATCTGGAACGCTCTGCCCCCCCTCGTCCATACAGCCCCAACAGTGGAGTGTTTTAAGTCTCATCTTAAGACCCACTTTTATTCTCTGGCTTTTAACACTGCGTAAGTTGTGTGGTCCTCTGTGTCTTTTATTTATCTTTAATTTATTTTATTGGTTTTATTTATTGCTCTTCTATGGTTTTGCTCTCATTTTATTTTGCTGCTTTTATTGTTTTAAGACTAATACAATTAAATCTAATTTATTTTATCATATTATTATTGTTGTTGTTATTACTACGTATTTGTGCAGCACTTTGGAAACTGTTTGTTTATGAAATGTGCTATATAAATAAAGTGGTTTGGCTAAGGTCTAGCTAAGACACACATTGTAGGCAACAAGATATCATGAATTTGTTTTAAAATGATTGAAGATATCCTAAGTACAAGTGCACTGAATTGTACTGTAAAAATGACACTTCGTCCATTCATCACCATGTCAAATATTTACACAAAGGGCGGTCGATAGTAAATGATGGACACTTGTTGCTATAAGTCCCATCTGAAGCACCATGTATCACTGTCAACTTTATCAGACCAGTGTTGTTGAGGAGAGTGTTTGACAAGCCTGATCTGACATAAAATGCATTGAGTTGTGGAATACGACAAGATGACTGCACTGTTAGAGCATAGCACAATTCTATTCACATTTCTGTACATATGAAGATTTTGAACCACTCCACTCAACAGAAAAACAGAAACACAAACTCTTTTTTTTACCTGAACAAATATAGTTTATGATTTTTGAGTCATTACACTCACAAAGGGCCAGTTTAGAAATGACGGTCAATTTTGTGGTGACAGATTTTGCCATTGAAATCAGACAAAGCATTTACCCTTGGAATAGATGTGAATCCATGTGCAATTTAAAGCTTCTGTGGACTTACTTTCTGATGTGACCTGGCAGCAGGAGAACATCTTGACACTGAAATACTTTTCTTTGGTCTGTAAATAGAAGTTTGTGTCGAATCAAAGCGCTTGCAAGCAGTACTTCTGACCTCTACCATTTAACCGATTGGCCAAAGATGTTGAGAGTTTGCCTTTGCACCGGCTTCTGTCGCTGTGATGAGAACTAAAGTGTGAGCAGTGGACTTGTGTCACTGTTAGACACATGCCAGCTGTTCTGAGAGCCATGTTGGACAGTCCCCAGTCAGAAGCCATCTTGAATGTGTGCCTAATATTGTCTCCATGGGGCCCTGCACTAGAAGCTGGCATTATCCTTTCAGTTTTACATAGCATTAGCAAATGTGGAACAATCGCCTTTTGAAGTTTGTAAGATTTAATGCATAACAGAACAACCATTTTTAGGGTCAATATTTATCACAGATACTTTCTCTTTGTACTACTGGGAAACTTTTTGTCATTTTTCTATATTTTGATAAGATCTAAGCTGTAGAAGAGTGAATAAATGACTTGCATGGCTCATTATAGATACAAACTACTAACTAAGTGGTGCATTCTGTTATTTATTGCAGCTCATATTTTAAACAGTATTGTACTTTTTGGGGGATAATTCTGCTTTATGGTTTGGTGTTAATATTATTGTCTATCATCTATATTTACTTCAGCGATATACCACTGTTCAAAATTTGTTATTGTTGCAGGCCTATATTTAAAATAAAGGTGCACTCTGTGACTTTTCTGGAGAAGGGTCCACCACCTACTTGTTTCTATGGAGATGTTATTGTTTTACCAGGAATATGCAGTATGGCAGTATGGCGTACAAACATATTTATTACTGAAAAAACAAACAAACCTTGAAAAGCTTGTTTCTGTATAGATTAAAAGTTAAATGTCATACTGAGGAACAACATTCCTGTATAAACAAACAGGTGGCAGACCCTGCCCTAGAAGAAGTTATATTGTACCTTTAGCTTTATCTAAATAAATTGTGAAAATGTGTAATTATCATTCAGTGTGAGGTAGTGCTTTTATAACTCTTTTAATTTTTCCTTTTAAGTGAAAAAGAGGGAACAACATCAGTTGAAAAGAATAACATTTTTGGTACGTTGTATTCTAAGAAAATTATTACAGCAAAAGCTTTGGGAGAAACACTGTGGTGTCAACTCAACCCATTTATTATCAAGCTTTTCAGTTGTTTTTGTGCTCAAGAATTATACTAATACCCAAATACATCAAACAAAAAGGCTCTGTCATGTATAATTCATTAGTGACTCACAAATCAAAATGTAACTGATGTGTTTTTGCATGTTTTCAGGCTGCTTCTTCCGTTATGAGCAAAATATCAATTTTACAGAAAAAAATCAGTTGTTCTCCAAAAACCTTACCAAATATTTCCCAGAATTGCAACAAATAAATAACATGATTTATTTGATAAAGAGGTTGGGTTTGCCAATACCAGCCGCTACTGTGTAAATTTATTGAGATTTGTGGTAATTTACACGATGGTTTTTGGCTCAAATGACTGTTCTTTGTACTTTTCACAGTGAAACTGCAAACACACAATACTCCCAAGTTTAGTTCTCCACTGTAATCCCATTCTACTCAACTGATGCTTTTCCCTGAAAATCATGAATTGATGTTCAAACTTAAAGAGGCACTGCATAACATTTCTAGTGGAGAGTCTGCCACCTGCATGTCTCCATGGAAATGTTATTGCCTTGACTAGAATGTTCCACAGTATAAATTAAACTTTCTATCACAAGGGGATGAGCAGATTATGTAGCACTATGCTACATTACAATTCACATCTGTGGAGAGTCACCCCTATTACAGAAGCAATTATTGTATTTTTAAGCAATAGAAACATCCGTAATGAATAAATGCTAGATGCAGATGTTTAATGTCATGTCATGGAACATTCCAGGAAAAGCAATAACATGTCCTTGGAGAAAAGCAGGTGGCAGACCCTCCACCAGAAAAGTTGTGCACCTTTAACCAAACTTTCCACAGTACAGATCAGCTCACAGTGTTCCTCTGCACTAAGTTTTGGAAATGATCAAATATGGACATACACCAGGTTATACTAGAAAAAAACAGACATAATGCAATATAAGACATTTTACATGGTACATAGTGAAGCTAACATACCTTGACTGCCAGAAGGTCCTGGGTTTCACTACAGGGACCACATCAACCCAAACATGCAACCCAAAATCCTCCAGATAAAGTCCTGACTAGTGTGTCAAATGTAGAGCGCGATTTTCCCTGTATAGTATATATAATCTGCCACTTCTCCACTTCCTGACTCTTCAATAGACTGATATTCATATTTTGTCTCTCCTGCTATCTTGATGGCCTAGTGAAATGTGCGATGCCCCTCTTAGCTGTGCTAAATATCTGGGTTAACTGTAATTTCAAGAAAATTGCAATCATAAAGCAAGTAATATATCCTATGGGACACCTAGAGTACTCTCCAAAATCTTATCATGTAAATGTAAGCAAAGGTGCAGGTATCTTCATCCTTTTGGCCATTCTTGTACTTCTCCGCTGCCTAATTGTGCGTAAATAATGAGTGTTGCTCAACACATTAACTCTTGAATCCACTCCTTGCTCCACTTTCCTAGGGCCACACAGTCGAAGTGAACAACTCTAATTTACTGGGTGTTTCAGGGTCAGAAGGGTTGTCGCAACAATAAGTGAGGCAATGTAATGCCACAACACCGACACGTGTCTAGATTTGTTATAAACTGTATAATAATGAGGGACTTAAAGTATGACATGGAAAACACATAGTGAGGTAGTGAAAAGAACACATTGTTATCTATACCAGAAAAAGAAGATATTTTTTGCCGAGTTTCTGAGATTATGAGTATCATGTTGAATTTGAATCGCATTGCCAGTAGAAAATAGTGCCTTGTCATTGTGATCAAATTCCCTGCTGTTTTGTAAACCAATTAAAGAGTGAACAGCCCCTGCCCTAACAACAGATAGTGTAATGCTCTGGCTTTATTTTTTTTATTGTTCCACTGATTTGAATATGCAATTAGTGTGAGCCAGCGTATGTCTATATCAGATCATGTCATGCATAATTCTTCTTTACAGAGATAGAAGAGATAAAGGTAATCAGAAAACCAACCTTATACAGCAATACGGTGAGATGATTTTTCTGTTCATTAATGTGATTTTTTATCTGTCAATCATATGACCAAGTGAAGCTTTCCTTTCCATTTGAGCTGTCAAAATTAATTAATTCATTTTAGGGTGTAGCTTCAAGGATAAGCCTTTTCGGATTTCTGTCACACGCCAGCACGCTTCTATTGTATTTCATTTTTTACTAAGCGAAAATACAATTCTAAATTAATTAGTACTAATTAATACTGACACAACTTGACCTTAACCTTATGACCAGTTGCATTATGAGAATCCTAGTCACCCCTGATATTGGCATAGAGAATCACTTTATCCTGCCTACTTTGGTTTAAGCATCCTCCCTTACAGGGCTGTATCATTCTGTCCACGGCCCATTACAGCTCCCTACTGAACGTTATGAAGTGGATTTCCCAGCAGCCCCATTTCATCTGGGAACCAATGGAGTCATTTCTGCCTCTCCTGAGATCTCTTCCCCCCCAGACTGCCACATCACCCACAAGTCTTTGTTCTGTGTTTTGCTCTGCCACTTTCCCCTCTGTTGTGAAAAAGGTGCTGGTGGAGCAGAGGTTACCAAACACCTGGAGAATGGTGGGAGAGCAATAATGACTGTGTGTGTGTCGGCGTATGGGTCTGAGCCCTCTAGAGACCCAAATGTGGAAACCTATTAGAAAGAGCTGCCACTGCACTCTGCCCCTGTCTCCCATAGGATTGTACTGAGCAAGGCAAGCACACCAGCCTGCCCCTCTTTAGTCATTTAATGACGTTATGTGAGAAAAGAGTGGGTACATTAATCTTTGAGTAATTTCCAGTGTTATTTCTTGTATGCAAAATATTGATCCTTCTGCAAGTTGCTATAGATCAGCATAGAAAACATCATTATATTCAATCTGTTGCGGTCCATTAATGATTTGCACAGTAATTTGGCATAGGCTTTCATTTTTATTTATTGTTTATTTTACCTTTATTTAACCAGGAGGTCCAATTGAGATTCAGAATCTTTCTTCCAAGAGAGACCTGGCCAAGGTAGCAGCCAACACAATTAAGACAGATGCCCTTCCTGATGCAACCACTTGGTGATACAAAACAAAGGTAATTATATTTTTTTGTTGCTTTGTTCCATATTTCCATTTTTCATGACATGCCCAGGAAATGAGTATAAATTGTTACATTCATAACCAAATAGCTTGTCTTAAGATTCCAACAAGAAATGTAAGAAATTAGGAAAAATATGTAAATCCACAAGGCAAGAAATTCTGTGTGTGTTTTTTTTTTTTTTTTTTTTTTAACTCAAAACTCACCAATGACTTGATCTAATTTCACCATTGTTTTCCCATCAGAGGTTGTCAATCCATGTCTCCGGGCTGGTTCTGTGTTGAGAGGCTTAAGTGTAATGGAGGCGGCTCTAGAGACCAGGCTGATGTCTTTATCACTGTGCTGATGAAACTTGTCTCTGGGTGCTTTTGTACTTCTTATTCTTTGCCTTCACTCCGTTTGCGTGTCTTTGGGGGCAGCTGTCTCATATTAAACCACAGTTACTGACAGCTTCATTAACACATGTTTGGAGTATCAGGGAAATGCAAGGCAGACAGAAAGGTACTTCAACTCTATTTTTTTTTTTCTTACAGGTGACTTGACTGTTAAATGCAGTTTTATCAGTTAGACAGAGGGGGCACTGTTGATCTTCAAATATATATTTACCCATTGGCTTTCCCCACACAGGATTTTCTTCAGGAGCAAGCAGAAACCTGACCATCTTATACATGAATGTTTTCATATACAAAAAATGCTCAATCTCTACTTCCATTTCTTCAAATTACTCTGCATGAATCACATTAGTATTGTGGTGTTCATTACTGTTGTATTCCACAATTTATTTCCACTCACCTAGATTACAATTTTTGCTACATGGCTGTCACCTCTTATCTTATTTGGTATATTCTCATATTTACTGCTGCACTTTACCAGCAATACAATGGATTTCTCCCCTGTACAGCATAGTGGCTGAGTGGCTGTACTCTTGCCTCACAGCAAGTAGGTCCCAGGTTCAACTCCCCAACTGTGTTATTTATATAGTTATCTTATTCCACTTAACTTGCTTCTGTAAAGGGTCACCCCATTTTATGTAAAAAAAGAACTGAATATTTCAATGAATATAGAGAATATTAATATTCTGCATCATAACTTATCACATGACAACATCCTATACACTGACGAAATTATTTTTTTATTCAAGATTCTCAGTTTGGAGTCAAACATCTACAGCTGCACTACTATCTGGTAAATAAAGAATATTTTAACACAAACAAAACTAAAAATACATTTGTTAAAAAAACATCAAACGTTAAACAACTCAGAGAGGAGCACTTGTCTTTCTTTCTCTCATGTTGCTTCCAGTGTGTGGTGGGAGATGAGAGATTGTGAGCTTTGACATGTGCAGTGCTGTTCTGTTGTTCTGTTTTGGGCCACGCTGCTTTACCTGTGTTAAATACAGTGGTGCACATGGAGCACTTTGTCAAAGTGCCATTGCAGGCCTAATATATATGATAAAAGGCCATTGCAATGTAGTCCTTTTCTTAAATAATGAAACACGAATCTGACTTCATACAGCAGTGGTTCTTCTGAGAACGTAACATGATCAATAATAGATTTTTTGTATTTGTTTGTGCATCTCACATTAAATGCCACTAAATGACAAGTCCATATTGATTTCTTTACACTAACATGCACATACAGATGCCTTCAGGTGCACCATATGTCGGATGTGTAAAAATCCCAGGAAGTCTCACCTTTATTGTATCCAGGGCCACCACAACATCATATCCAATAGGAGCCGTGGTGTGATGGACAGGCAGGAAGTGGGCAGCAGCGAGACAGGAAGTAAACTCAAGGGACGTAAAGTCAAATATTGCCGCGGGCTTTTGTTCTTGTCTGATTTAGTTCCTGCTCCACAGTGTCACCAGCTTTAAGAGACAGGAAAAAACACAGCAGAAGCCATGGCATTATTTCTGTAACAGGGAAGGTGACTTGTAGGGTGTCTTTAATTTGAGTGAATAGGACAGAGGATAGAAGAAATTGAAACTTTTGTTACTGTTTGTTCTTTTGATACTGTAAGATCATTCCATGCATTCTCTGTGTATTCCAGGCATGTCCCACAGGGAGAAGGCCTCAGAGAAAACCCAGGACACACTGGAGAGTCTTTGTCTCTTGGCTGACCTGGGAATGTCCTGGAAAATCAGTAGTAATCCAGTGTGCTTTGTTCTTAGGACAGGTTCATTTGTTCATTTGGTCTGGGTTATTGTTAAAATTCATTGTTAAGTTCAGGGGAAAAATTTAAATAAATTGATCTATAGAAAAATAATTGCTATATCACTGATACACTGGGCGGTTTGAATGATATCCTCTAAATATTCAATACTTAAGTATGTTTATAAATTACATCTTTATGTCTGTGTTAGGTGTGCATATTATTTTTCTCTTCTTTTTAAAACCACCTCAGGGCTGTTTAGTGAGAAAGGGGAGTGAAGAGAGAGGACTACATTCAGCAAATAGCCAGAGCTAGAATTTAATACCATGTAGAACCTTGACCACTATCATGGCACACTAATTTGAGTAGTATATTAATTTAGCAAATGTTTTAAACCAAGTTCAGTCTGAGTGTTGCTTGTGAATCTCTGAATTATGTTTGCTTACTAACCTGGAGATTGTTGTACCACAGTGCACAATAGATCACAGCTTTTGTTTGCTCTCGTACTGCTTGCCAGGGAATATTAATTTGAGCATATTAATTTGGCAAATCTTTTCCTTCCTATTGCAACCTTTCAATTAAAGGAACTGTATGTAAGATTTTGAATTTAAATTTCATAAACATGACCTAACTGTGCCCCCAGATATGAATTAGACGAGTTCAAATCAAATATAGCTAATAACAATTGCAATGCTAATTTATTCTTGTTTACAAAAACATTGGGCATGATAGCCAAGTTGTTTTTGGTTCTCAAGATGATTATCCAATCAGAAAACAGAATGGGCCTCACATAAGTCTCTTCAAAGCTGAAATCCAGTTGGTTAAAACCTAAAATGACCCTGATCTGAATCTTTATACCTAAGCCCAGGACCTGCAGCCAGTCATTAATCAGTGCCTATCCTGCTGCAGTAAAAGCTGTCTATATACTGAGAACGGATTATTCCTCTATCTATGGCCTAAAGTTAAAGTGAGACTAAACACCTATATTCCATCCACAACCACATTTCAAATAGAGCTGAGAGAGAAGGAGGGGCGGGGTCTTGACATATGAGGAACAGTGTGATCTGGTCTAACAAGTCACCACACTTCAAACACCGCCCCTGCAGCCAGGTGTTTGTATTCAGAAACACATCACATCAGGGCAGTTTTTGTGATGTCAACAACGACTGGCAATCTCAGAGACCACTGGAGGCAGCACAAACTTAGATTTAGGGTTTTTTCACCAAAAAGCTGCAAATTTACTTAATTTGCACAAAAATGGCTCAAAATTAAGAATGGTAGACAATGCTATTAAGCACCAGTTTAGTAACGAAAAATTGTAGACTTGGCGTTTAGTTCCACTTTAAATAAACAGACAACCCAGGGTCAGTTGTGACTATACTACCTTTTTAAAACTGCTCTAAAAAAAGACCACTCTCTACATACAGTAGGCTTGAATACAGCAGCTTGTGAAGCTCTGGCTGAAACATCAAAAACTAAATATGTCTATTGCTCCTATCTTATTGCTTCTGTAATAACTTGTAGATTCACAGTACACTATAGATAAGAAAACAGCTTTTGTTTCCTCTTGTACTGCTGCAAAACAACACCTGATTAGTTGTGAGAATGCAGATGCTTATATTGTGTGTGTATGTTTGTGTATGTTTATCAAATGAGCTCATTTTGTTTTTTAAGGCATTCACAACCAGGATGCTCACTGCAAACAGACACAATTAACCTGCAACCTAAAGGCAAATGCAGGAATCTTTGTTATATGCAACAATGGTTCTATATACAGGAAGGGTCATATACTTTCTTATAGCTTTAATTCGGCAAAATGCATAACAGTATCAGTTTTGGAGGAGATTTTAAGGGCCCATATTACACTATTTTCTGATGTGATAATGTTTCTTCATCAAAAAACATGCCTGGAGTAGTGTTTCATTCACACATGTTTAACATACAAACCTTGCATATTTAGTCTGAGTTCTTCTCTCAAGCACCTCAAAACACCTCTTGTGATGTCATGTGGTAATACAAAAAGTGCTCCACTGTGTTTTTAAACCCCATACACCTCCACTAGAATCATTTGGAAGATTTTAGCTTTGTCAGTCTCATGTGAACAAAAGGTAAAAGGTGGAACAGAGCATTTTGAGCTTTGGAGATGTACACACAAAACACAAGTCCAGGTATGTTTTTGATGAGGTAACAACATTCTAACATGGCTTAAAACTCACAAGATTCAATTTTGAGAAAGAAAATTTGCTTACAGTATAGCAAGGACACAATAAAGTCTCCTCATTCAAAGAGCATGGTGCGTTTAAGTGTGCTATTGATTTCCAAGCACACTTGTCTGACATTCTTACTGCTCAGAGATGGTACAGTGGAATTTGTCTTCTTTAGAGCCGTGTTTATATTCCCTGTAATATTGCGCTCAGCATCAGCAGCTCCCGTTTACCAGTGGGATGGTGGGAGAAATGATCGTCCAAATGGAGAAAGATGATAACACAGGAGATATTAGATTGAAGCCAAGAACAGTGGTTTATGTTTATGGCTGTATCCACACATGCTCGTACTATAGGTTTGCTCTCAGCTCAAGTACAAGGACAGGGACATACTCATAGGGAACATTAGTACTCTCGTGTCTCTATTACATCAAACAAATCAGTCTGCAAATTATTGAAAAAGCAAAGCAAGCTGTTTCTATCCGCAGACACTCACATGACCATTATACAGTATTGTGCTCAGGAAGCCCTCTGGTGGTCAGGATAGATCTAATCAGCTGAGAGGCACATCACTTATCATGACTGCCCTCCGGCTTTGACCTGGAATTGAGCTAAAACAATACAGATTAGCAGAGAATGCAGTAGAGGTAATCTAAGAATCATCTTAAGTGCACTGGAGGAGAGCAGGTAAATAGTTCAAATACATCAGCTGACATGCAGACAGATGTCCTATATTCATTCTTTTTAAATAACTGTCCTTTAAATAACACCTATGATTACTTTTCATTTGTACCTTGTAAAGTGAAATGTTCCTCTTCTTATGACCCAGGTATGCGTTAGATTATCAATGCTGATCTTATAAGGGAGTTTACAGGAGCTATAAGAGTTCATGTTTTTGTTAAATGATAAACAACTGACATTTCAGTACTCCCTGTTTAGATTAAGCATGTACATCTGCCTCTTGTTTATGTATATGTACTTTAACCCTATATGTATATTCTCTATATAAAGAATTCATGTGTGCACGCCCATTCTACTAATGCATAAACTATAAATGCTGATGGTCTCTTTTGTCTGGGCCTCTGGGCAGCATGGTTCAAATTCTCTAGTACAAAAGTATTTTAATACTTTATACTCTTTCTTTCAAATTTCATATGGCCATATTAAAAAATATGTTGCTTTTTTACAGTGTTATACTGTATTTCACTATTGATTCATTGGGTGCTCCTATGTGTCAGAGAAAAGTAGAAATCAAGTGAAAAAGCAATAGAGGCTCTACCTCGGCCAAGACATCCCAGTGCTATATTCAATAAACCATTCTGTCCTCACTACATGATAAAAACATTCAGTCTCCACCTCCTTTATGTGGAATAACTATTGATCAAAACAATAGTGAAATAGATTCTCCCAGGATTTCACACTATATTTCACTGTCTGCTGAAAAAGCAATAATTTAATCTAATCGCTGTCCTTGCATCAACACCACTCTTATTTTATGTGTGCTTCAGGTGTTATAAAAAGTGCAAGTATGGAGCGTTCCCTGGTCATTGTCCTAGAGGGAAACATTGCTCTTTTCTGATAAAGCAGTCCACAAACAAGACCAGTGTCTCTGTACACAGTGTTCTTTGGCACAATGTTCCTTCAGTGTGAGGACATCAACATTTATAAAGAGGTCAGTGATGGTCAGGGTCAGTGTATACTGGATTGTAAGTGCTGTGAAAACTAAAAGCTATGATTGAGGAGAGGAAATTGTTATTAGTTTTAAAAAAAGAATCTGAAAACGGTCATAAATAAATAAATAAATAAATAAATATCATGAAAGCAATATTTTTTAAAGGTGCACTGTGTAACTTTTCTCTTTTTAGCTTTAACTTAGCATTAAACATATGTTGCATCTACTGATTTACAGGTGCTTTTATTGCTAAAACTGTCCACCAGAAAAATTACATATAGTGCACCTTAAACTTATTTTTTCACAGAATAATAGACTTAAAGTTTACACCTCAACCACGCCTCGTATCAGTCTTTAGATCGAATCATTTTTGTTCTGCATAATGAGACCTATAGCTACACAAACTTGGTTGCATATTTAGCAAAGGAGCAGAGACATTTGGAGCATCCTTGCCATTGTAAATGCATAATAATCAGATGAACTGTCAAAACCTATTTCTTATTATTAGTGTTAACTTATAGCGTGTAAAAAGACAAGATATTCAGTCCGTTCACGGGAAAGCCCAAAGCACAGTGGCCCTATTTCTGCACTTGTGTTTTGTGCTTCCTTATCTTACCTTCACTCAAACTTACTCCAATCCACCCATCTCTCTCTCTTTTTTATTTCTTCTCTCCAGTGAATGCCTCTGTAATTCCTATTCTTATCTCCTTGTCAGAGCGGGGATAAGAGCGCCTTTACTTATATGGCCCTGCTCTCCATGGGGGAAACATGATGGAGAAAACATTTTTAAAACTAAAAAAACATGCTTGAGCAGCAATAGAAGACAGGGACACAATCCTACATACAGCTACATTAAAGGTGTAGATTTAGATTTATTCACTGCTTTTTGTTGCCAGATAAGGGATATTTACTTTACTAATAACTACTACCACTACAGCTATATCCACAATGAATAGCACCCTCCAGCCACTCAATTGGCCCACATAAACCCAAAATATGGACTGTAGTTCCATCAGCGAGGTACTTTTGACCAAATCATCTTGTTCTAAATCAATATGGCCAAGCCACGTTTTGACTGGCTTCTTTACCACAACATCAGGTTCATCTTGGAGCACTTGGATGCAGTTTGGGGTAAATGGTCACATTTATATAAAGAGCTTTACATCAAGTTAAGTTCACACACACACACCACTATGCACAGACACGGGGACAAATGTTTTGCCCAAGGGCACAACAACAATATTTATCTGTGGGAGCTTGAATCCCACCAACCCGTGGGTCAGTGGATCTGAACGCTCTACCAATGATGTTTATGTCAAGAGCAGGATTCGAACCACCAACCTTTAAATCTGAGAAGAAACACTACTTTTGCTACTGCTCAGTTGATAGAGAGTACCATGTACCCACTACCCAACACCATAAAAATTATGTTTATACAAAACTGATACTAAACTTACCCACCCCAATTAATATGTATGGAAAAACACCAAACATAAAGTTATTTGTAGACTCAAAACTAAACTTTGAGGAAAGAGCCCCGCAGACAAAATTTTATCCCCCACACACAAGGTTGCATGTGAGACGAGTTGGGTCCTCCAGAGGCTATCGCACAGACTGCTCATTAAAACATTTCATTAGATTTCAGTCAGGCTATAAGTAGGCCAGCTCCACCATTACAGCACCAGCATTTGACTGGAGCATGACTGCAGGAGACATGAGATAATCACTGAGTAAGTTGTGCATGTGTATGTGTCACGCTCAAATATATCCTGAGGAAACACGAAAACTGAATCAGTGTTTAAAGCTTTATGTCTGGTTTGCAGGTTCTCCAGTGGGTGCACTGTCTTGTCCATTTGAACAAACTCTAAACCATAAATATAAATAAGTAAAATTAATGTGAAGCGTAATAGATTTAAATGACAGATGAGGGAATTTGGTGTCTTTCCAGAGTGACATTGACTGTCTTGTCTATATATTGATTTACAAGATTTTTTTTTTTACACATATTGCTGTTGTGTGTATTGCTGTTAGCAATACACACAACAAAATTCATGCCAAAAATAATAAATGCCTACAAACCAGCCTGAGAAAAGAGGTCTCAAAATGTGCACTATGGAGTTTTTCTGGAGGAGGGCTTATCTTCCTAGGGATATACTAGTGCTTTGCCCGAAATGGTCCACATATTTACCTCCATGGAGACATGCAAGATAAACCAAGTTACAGGTCAGATTTGTGAAGAGGTGAGCCTGCTCAGGCAATACTGCATGTTTTTCAAGGTATGTTTTAAACAGTACACCTCTAATTGAATTCATGTGAGATAAGTTTAATGCCCCACAGTGGAACAGTTATATATAGAGCGCCTTCAAATTTCAGCTGTTCAAAATGTTTAGGCAGTACTGCTATAAACAAAACTGTTCTTTTATTCAACACTTGTGAGGTTGTGCATTTATAATCTTCATGCATAGAGCAGAATAAAAATCAATATTAAAGCAGTGAAGGAACTGTCTTATCAACAAATGTTATCACTAGTCAAATATTAATTTCTTCTTAGGGCAGGACCGCAAAGACTACTGGAATAGCTCTAATCCAGAAATCTTTGGTTTAGACCAGATGAGTGAATTATCATGCGCATCCACTCATAGTAATTCAATAAGTAGATGGCAGAAAGTAAAGCTGCAGAAATAAAAAGGATGGATTGATTTTAAAATGGGATAATGCTGGATTTTATATCTTTATTTAGTGGTGGCAGCTGTTCACTTTATGATTGCAATTTCTTATTTTTAATCTCTTCTAAAGCAGTTATTCTATATGGGAAGAATACATACAATTAATTTCTTAGGTTGATTTCACAGAACTACATATTAAAAAAAAGAAAATTAAATGATATGCAATGCTGATGTCTAACGTATGTGAATATTTTGGAGCACTTTCCATAATGCCAGGGGGCCAGTGGAGGAGTCAGCTCTTTGGGGTGAGCTCTCCTCTTCATGTGAGTCTTCGTGGAGGCTCCTGGGATTTGCTACACTTACTCCACTCTTGACTGGCATATGCAGATTCAGTGACCAGCAGTCCAACTTTGACTGAATATTTAACCAGTGGTTCAGTGTGTCATTGGAGGACACTGTAAAGGTGCAGAAGAAATGTATAAGAGGTCTCATATAGGAGTACATTCCATGCAACTGCATTATATTGTTACTATGACCAATATTTCCTGCCCAGTTGTAGATTTAAAGTTTTAGAGTTTTAGGCAAATTAGTTTTCAGTGACTGGCTGCATATTTGATTAACTGGATTTCAAATATTACATTACTGGCACCTGATTAGAGCACAGGTGACTGAATCTCTCTGGCCACCACCAATTACTCACAAAATCATAACATTATTTAAAAAAAATCCTCTTTTGTTTCTTGTTTGGGAGTTATCAAGGCAGTATCTGTTTGGAAATAAGCCTCCATGATTATTAGTGAGTGCTATATGATGATTATTATTAAAGGGATCATAGCATTCATTATTATCAGTACAATCACTGACATTGTTTACTGAGTAAACAAAAACGGCACCTTTGCAGACTGTATGGCAGGGCAGTTAATATACTTTTATAGTGGGCACACACTTAATACTGTACATACACTTTTGTTAAACAGGCTACTATCCAGCACTCGCTATATCAAAAAGCATATGCAGTACAATGACAGCAAAAACGAAAGGCATCCATTTGAAAACTACACTCAAAACAAATCTGGAGGCAAACCACTGAACAGATTTCTGTTCACACTATTTCCTCCAAAATGAAAACATGTGGAGTATATATTAAAAAAAACAAAAAAACCCCAAACAATACCCCTCCAAATGTCTCTGGAGGTCCTAATATTAATGCCCTCTGTTGCTATATGAGCATATGGTGGCTGGAGAAAGTGCACTCACCTAGACCACAAGTGCAGATAAATAACCCACCGGGCCTCCCAGTAGAAAGTCTGAAGTAATGCAAGGTGACAGTATTTGGAATGGGAAAACACATTTAAACAGGTCTAAGTTGGAGAGAGCAGAGGAGGAGAGGTAGAAATAATAGTAAAAAAGAGAGAATGTGAGTTCAAGATAATTATCATAGGGGACTGGGTGAGGATACAGTAATGCCTAATGGAGAAACTGTATAGGCAGAATGAGTGAAACTGTCTGGGGACATAAGGAGAAACACAAAGACATGATGATGTGATTCAGAGTCAAATATGAAAGCAATGCACCAATTACTTTTGTAATATTTGGATGTAAAAGAAATTATTAAAGAGTTGCTCTCATCGGTGCGTTTTATTTTATCAGAGAGAAGCAAATTAAGCCTGCAGTTTTTCATTTTATAGTCAAGAGTCATGGGAATAAGTCATTTGCTCTCTAATTTCAAAAATAGATGGCTTGCATATATGTTTTTGTGAAAATTTTAGAAATGAGTAAATGTAGAAATTCACTTTTGTTTAAAGGCATTTATCTATTTTTTGCCCAATAAACTGTATGGCAGGACACTAAGTGTCATGAAATTGACAAGTGAGTAGAGACATTAAAGAGTTGGACCTCATAATTGATCTCACGATGCTAGCTTTAGTACAGCCTAGTAACTACAAACTACTAGATTTAATGCCATACTGTGGAACATTACAGGCAAAGGAATAATATCTCCATAGCAGGTGATAGATTTTCCACCAGAAAAACTATATAGTACCTGTTACAAACTCTTCCTTGGGATAAAAGGAACAATCCAGATGATACTGAGTAAATAATAAGTGGCTCTTTTAATTACTAAGTAAATGTAAGGGAATACAAGTAGGCTACAAAGCTAAATCAAAATAAATGACAAACACCTTTGTTAAATTTCCCTTTTTCAATCTAAATATTCACTGTATTTAACTATTGTACATCTCGTTTTTTGTTACCACCCTCACCCATAGCGAGCTGGGTTGTAACAGTGCCAACTTTGAGCCCATACTTGGGGCATTCCTTTACCTCGGAGCATTAAACATGATACAAACATTTTGATACTTGACACAGTGTTGAGACGATGCGCTGTTGGCATTTCTTTGGCATTTGCGGCCACAGTAAAGTGCACAGAGCTTTATACCTCAGGTGACTGCTCGACACTGCAGACCTTTTAAACTCTCATCTCAAAAGTGACATGAAACATTGAGCCAGACGTCAAACAAGCTGCTAACACTTGTCACTCTGGTGTCACAGGAGGCTTTGGGAATCCCCTGTGTGGCAGCGCACAGATCTCCAAGGAATTCTGTCTGTCACCAAGTTTCAGTGTGTCCCTAAGGGGGTTTTTACACTTCTCACTTTGCACTGACCAACACAACCAGAGGGTCTATAGTGTAGTTTAAAAAGCAATACATAATGTCCATAGCAATGAAATGTTATGTTTCAGTTTATGGTATTAAATCTTTCTATCTTTATGGAGTTACAGGTCAGATCTGTGGAGAGGCAACCCCTGTGGTCTTGACATAGTAGTACTATTATCCGGATTGTCTCCAGTTTAGATATGGTTTAGGCCACTTTTATTTGTGATTATTACTTGTATACTTGGTTTGACAAGTTTGACAATCACAGTACATACACATGCATTTCTTGGTCTTCCAGCAATATTACAAAAGAGTAAAACTATGAGGTTAAACATGATTTGCTTTTGGAAAAATAACTAAAACTGACAAACTCTGATATGGCAGACCCCAAATTGTCATTAAAAAAAACCCATAAGCCATATTTATTTGTTATTTTTTCAACTTACAGTTAGCATTATCTAACTTGGTATGTTGATACACCAAATGTGATACTAAGAAATACCAAAACAATTAATAATACAACAACTTTACACCTGGTCCACTGCTCAACTGCCCATGTAATCTCATTATTCTATTAATTGTTCATGAAGTAATTCCTCTAATAGACTGAAACAAGACAGTGGCTTACAAATGGGCTACTAATCATCGGAAAATATAATTATGACTGCACCTGCTGTTCGGCACACAAGCGGGCATTGGGGATTTGGTTGGTATTGGAGTATTGCTTGGAAATGTATTTGTATTTGTGGTGCATTTGTTGTAGAAGTCTGACTAGATAATGTATAAATTCTTGTGCCTCACCTTGGTGTGTCCTTGGAGAATGGACAGTGCAGCTGCTATAGGAGCCTCCTCCATGGCACAGACTTACACCTGCAAAATGCTGTGTTTAACAACAACACAGAACTGGGAGTTAACATTTCCTCTGGGGTAATAATGGCCACAAAGACTTGCAAAACTTGAAACTATAAATAGACAAATCTTTATATTATTAACTAAAGGGGGATAAAGTGGGTTGGTTATAGTTGAGTCAGCATTCACAGATTACTCAATTAACAATCCTGGACCTTCAACCATATTGCACTTTACTGATCAGCAAATGTATCAAAAACTTTACCTAATGATGCATAGTTTTAAATTGCCAAGTCATCCACATTACCATGTTATTTTACCTTTTGCTATCCATTCCATCCATTTTCTTTCGCTTATCCGGGGCAGGATCGAGGGGACAGCAGTCTAAGCAGGGAATCCCAGCCTTCCTTCACCCCGGACACTTCCTCCAGCTCCTCCGAGGGGACCCCAAGGTGTTCCCAGGCTAGTCGAGAGACATAGTCCCTCCAGCGTGTCTTGGGTCTTCCCTTTGGCCTCCTCCCAGTGGGAACACCTCCCGAGGGAGGCGACCAGGAGACATCTGGAACAGATGCCCGAGCCACCTCAGCTGGATCCTCTCGACGTGGAGAAGCAGCTACTCTACCTTTATCTAATGTATCTATATATTAAAGGTGCACTTTTTTGTTTGTATCCATGAGTTGTTGTCGCTTTACCTGCAATGCTTTTCAGTATGGCAAAAAACTTATACCAGGCCAAGTTACACGTCAGATCTGTGGAGCGGTAACCATCAGAAAAGTTACATTGTGCACCTTCAACTGTCATTTTATATTAGACATATTTCAAAAAACATTTTATTTTAGTGTCATTTTTTTATGTTATAGTGAAACAATTTTTAAAGAAAAGAATCTATATCTTCTTCATCTGGAACAAATATGTTTTTATTCAATTGCATAATTCATAATATTACACGTTTATCTGTTTCTGGTTGTTTCATGCTAATTGCTATAATCCTATAATGCTTTACCTTCAACACTGAATCATCAGCAGCTTTCCGTGTGCATATTAAACATTGTCTTATTATTGCAGTTATATCCGTTATCACACTTGGATGTAAGGCTTTTATATCTCCTTATAGCTTCTACTGTATAGCTCCTCCTTGAGATTATAAAAGGAGTGGAGGAGCAGGACTGGCAAACTAAAATGTGCAAAAAAATCTAAGTGGTTTGAGTTTTATGGCCCAAGGTTATAAAGCTACTTTCTGACACTAAAATGTTCTCGTTTTGTCCACTAAATCCTTGCATTCCCCTTCTAGTCTCTAATAGAAACATTCACCATAGATCATTGATAAAATTGAGTTGTCTCCCTATGGCACAGGGCTGACGTAATTCTTCCTTCCCTGGTTTGGATTCCCTTTAAATCTTTTCACTCATCATCCATTCACATCTCTCCTCTTTGTTGCTATGCCGACATCCTGACCTTTACAACAGCTGCTTGCTCTGCCATTTTAATACACACACATAGCCTGTAGCCTGGCATCAGTTAGCTTGCATCAGGGAAACAGCTTTTATCGTCAGTGCCCTGGTGCCATGTTGCTGACATTTTTTGAGCTTCGAACACTCATAAGCCCCCTCTATTTTCCCTTTTCTGTTTTTTTTTATTACAACAAACATGAAATATGACTTGACCGTTCAAACAGCCCCCTAGTGCTCTGCCATTCAAAAGTATTTTCTTTGCCTTTTTCTTGATATTGTTCTTGATGTTTCGGGGGTCACAGCCAATGTTACACTTGTGAGAATGAGATTGCTAGAGGTCAGGTTTTATTCCCTACAATATATTTGTGGTATGCCAGTTGGCCAGTGTGATAGGTTTTTTGTTTTTATTTTTTGGAATTGGGATTTTAGGGTTATAGGATTTATAATTCCGTTTGATGGCTGAGATAGGTGCCGCCAGGCCTGGACTTCAAAGGTGAGCTCTGATGCTGGGTTCTTCAAAATTGTGCCAAACGCATCTAGCTGGACGTCTTTGCATTTAAGGGCTGAAACTTGCTGATGCGCAGCAAATTTCGCCAAAAGGTCACATTTTTTAACTCTGTGGTATTGACGCTCAAATACACTGAAATGCACCATGGAAATGTTGGACGAGCCTATACACACATTCCCCATAGAATTTGCATGTAAACCCTTGACGCCACAATCTGAACACAGTATTATAGTTCTACTGGTTAAGCCCAAACTTCAAAAAAGAAATACCCCTGATGAATTAAATAAATTATATGAAACCTATACATTTTTTCTGAAATTTTAAAATAGCATTATACAAAAAATGGGGCAGATTTAAATAAACAAAAACATGTTGCATAATTAAACAGTCCCTCAATTTCTTGTACTTATCACATTGTGGTTATAGCAAGAGAAACACATAATCTTCCCAAATGACTCTACTAACTCAAGGCAGTGATAAAAACTTTCAGTAGTCATATTTCCTTTATTTGAGCACACAAAACAGTCCTGTCCCCAGTAGTGGAGCATGTCAAATGGACTCTTTGTGCTGGTGTCACGCTGACGTCTTTACCATAAGCTCGGTCCACTCCACCATTCAATGTAATTAACTTAAAGCAGCTCTACCTGAACTCAATTAACACTCAATTCTCAAGGTGCTGCTGCTCTCACATAAATGATTCCTATAAGAGTTCTTGCTGTGCACAATTATACAACACTTTCCTTGGGTAAGCTAAATTTGCACACATTATGCAATAAAACCAATTAAAACTAGAAAAGCATTCAGACAGCGCAGACCTCCGCCAAGCAGCTCAGTTTTCAAAGTGATCCAGAATCCAGGATTTCTTCTGGATCATCACCAAAATCTAATCATCTGTCCTGAAAATTTCATCAAGATCCGTCCATAACTTTTTGAGTTATCTTGCTAACTAACAAACAAACAGACAAACTCAGGCGAAAACATAACCTCCTTGGCGGAGGTAACAATATAAACATATTTATGGGTTTATTAACAGTCATTTACAAGGATTTCTTACTTTGGTACAAGTCAAGGTTTAGCATGCAGGAATGGCAGCAATTGTAGCAACAATACAAAAAAATAAAATGAAATTAAATAAAATGTTGACCCATGTTATGTCACCTTTTTCTTTGTAATGATTTTATATAAAGCAAATCATTTAGATTTTGAAATAATCTTTTAGAAATACGTTGTTCAGAACTTAAAGTGTAACTAAACACTACTTTCTTTCGCTACCAAAAATGTGTATATGGCGTTTTAATAGCATTATCTGTTGTTCCTAGTAATTTTTTTTCGTCATTTTAGTGCAACCGAGGTAAATTTGCAGCTTTGTGGTCAAAAATGACAACATTTAAGTGTGTGCTGCCTCCAGTAATCTCTGCAATTTGTAGTAGTTGGTGACATCACAAAAAACTGCCATGATTAAAGCTGCAGGGTGGAGTTTGAAGTGTGGATACCTGTTAAACAAATCACACTGTTCCTTATATGTCCAGACCCTAACCCTCCTCATCTCTCACTCTTGTTTTTTAGTCCTCCAGGCACTACTCAGTTTAGTATATCTATTTAAAATGTGGTTATGGGCAGAGTTTAGTCCCACTTTAAATAGAAAGCTAACATATTCATTTAGGGTCAGCATTTCATTCTTTCGAAGGAAGTGACAGTAGAAGAAGTATTAGAAAAAGGTAGCTGTACCAATATTGATATTTTGTATTGCAGCCATATAGAAAATTAACCTGACAATGACAAATAAGCACACTTGACGCATCTTTTAACTATACTTTTTTCTTGGCTATTTTTACCTTTAAACCAAAAACATGGTTCAAGTGCATCCACCATTTAAAAAGTTTCCCCTGTGCTCTTGTAAACTTGCAACTTGGCTTTCCCTCTGGTTTGGGGATAATGTGTTTGAACTGGAACTGGGGGAGCAGGCAGTCATGCTCTGTTGTTATTTAGGCCAGCTTCACTTTCTATTGCCATGCTGCTGTATCAACTCACAGCCCAATTCCTGCACAGGCCATTTCAGTGTGCACCAAGGGAACATGGATCAACACTATTTCATTTGGGCCAAACCTCTTCTGGATATTTTACAATTTGTGTGGCAGAAGTAGGAAAGTACTAAATAAGCATGGCGCTTTGGGAGCTTTGAGCCATGTTATAATGCTGCTAACTCCTCAAAAACATATCTGAAGTTGTGTTTTGTTTCATTCGCATATGTTTGAGTAATCCTTTATTATTAGTCTGTCTACATCTCCAAAGCTCAAAATGCTTGTTCAACCTTCTGGTCATGAAGCAGTAGTTTTCAAGTTAACAGCTATCTTTTACCCTTAGTTCAGTAGAGATGAGTTTGTGTGATAAACATATGTGAATGAAACAAAACACAACTCCAAGTATTTTTTATGATGAATAAACATTATAACATAGCATCATATGGGCCCTTTAAAGCATTTGAATTTCCTCAACAATATTTCAGTAAAATTTCAACTTCCAGTGTCGCTGTTGTTTTTGTCATTATGGCCAATAGGGAATATTCCACAGAATATTCCAAGCTGCTTTCCCATCATTGCATTTCACCTTTTATTTATTCATTCATTCATGCTTGCAGAGTGCACATGAAGCAGGCTTTTCAAATCTTTCCTTGAAGAAAACAAAAGTATGAAGAAAATGTATACACTGTTTGTGACTGGAACTTAAACCTAAAGATAATATCCTCTTCAAAGTAAAGCAGTCTTGGTAACATTTGACTGTGCCCTTTCAGTGAACCTGTTGTGACATTAATGTCTCAAGTAAGATATAGCCAAATATTTGTATCCACGCTCAGAGTAAATGAATACCACACATCATGAGGGCTCTGTCACAAATACTGTGGTTTTACTGTGTTTGCAATACAGACCCTAGAAGAGCAGAACTATCTCTTCTTTATGTTTTAAATTATCATTAAATTTAAGAAGGATTAGTAAGAATGCCTGTGTGAAAAGTCAAGATGGTTATCAATCATTGGACATGAAAAGCAGGCGGTCTATAAAAATAACCAATGGCATGGCAGTAATTTGAAAATTGTTTTGGTAAAAGCACAAGTGTAGATAGGATTTAATAAAGCCCCAATCCATCCATCTTAAATGGAAAAAAATCAGTCTTATACCTGCTATTTATTTTGAGATTTCATTTGGGACAGTTAGTTGCCAAGAGAACATCTTTAATTGCAAGCTGATATGATAATAATACCATACCAGCCTCAACGTAGAAATATTTTAATTGGTCTAAGAGATTTGCCCTGAGTGCATTTTTAGTCCGACTCAAAGGCATGATCTAAAACTATAATCTATTAGAAGAGTTGAAAATAGTCGATAATGCAATTGGTTAGACAATTTATTTCATATTTTCTCAAATAGTCTAAATATAATAGTCTAAATTTGTATATTCAAACACATCCCATAAGATGATTGCTGACTGTCACTGTTCAAAGAAGTCTAGCATTTTTATGTTTGTTAAGCAAAGGTTATTAAATATGAATCTGAACAGAAATGAAGACTGGATCATGTGCTTGTGATGTGGGAGACATGTAACCGGTGTGACTTTAAATCTGCCAAAACAAGTCATACACAGATCCTCTGCCTGGTGCTGGTTGAATCTTTTTACCTTTAGTTAATAATACAGTAGCAGTGTTGAATATTTTCCCAGAGGAGATTATATTAGCTTACTAAACCTGGCCTTAGTTAAGACACTGCAATGATGCTGTTTTTGCCCAAATAAGTTTGTTTTTGTTTTGTGGACTACATGTACTTGAATAAATTAGTTCTTAATTGTTTTCTTATAAAATTCAGCACAGTGCAGTGTATTCCCAGATGACATCAGACAGCAACCACATGGAAAGAGGAGGTTAAACACATTTACATCAAGTCTGAGTGCAAATCTCCAGGGAGGGCATAGGTCCACTCCTCCTCCACTAAAGCCCACCCAAAAGCATCTGCTTTAGAGGAAACACTTTCAATTTCTGCCTCAGCCAACCCCAGAGAGCCAAACTTCATCACTAACTTTCAAGGTGGGAAAAGTGAAACAAGTATACGGGGAAACTACTAGACTATTATTATTATTATTATTATTATTATTATTATTATTATTATTATTATTAGTAGTAGTAGTAGTAGTAGTAGTAGTAGTAGTATTATATTGGATAACATCTAATTTATTTGAACTGAAGGTATTTGGAACACATTAAATATCTGTGTTATTTGACAATGCTAACAAAACTGAGAGAAACAAAATAATATCTGAAAGAGCGGTGAAAAGAAACACCAATGTTCAAATCAAGTAATAAAACATAATGCATTTTGCATTATATTATTTTATTTTATTTTATTTAGAGAAGAGTAACACTAACACTAACCTTTATTCAAGTCGGAGTAGGTCTAAAGAATACACTGCTAAATATATTACTTAAGTAAGATTAAAAACAGGGCGTCAGAAAACACTCTTCAACTCACAAGTTAAGTCTTATCATTATGTCACTGAGTACTACCCACCTCTAGCTACAGCTTCTCTGGGAAAGACAAACCCAATCAACCCATACAGGAGCGTATATACAGGCACAGTGAGTAAAATGGTCTTGCCCAGTGGCACAGCAGCAATGCCTCAAACCTTAGTTCAGTGATTGTTCATAAAAGCAAAAACATAAAAACTGCATCTTGCGTGTGAATACATTGTTTGTGAATTGGACTTTGCCCTTTCAAGCTTTTCGCATATATGAAGTTGATGACTTTGCTTTTACTGGTTTACTTCTTTGTGCCTATGCCGTATTCAGCACGAACTGCACCTGCTTCTTTAACTGAATTCCATCTCCAAACCATAATCATCTTCAATCGAATCCAGGTAAGTTTATTTTGAATGATTGCATTGTGAACAAAAACAGCAATAAACATGCTTTTTTTTTTTTACTCTAAAAGTGTATTATTATGTTTTGTTTTTTGTTTTTGTTTTTAATTTACTACTGAAGTGCTGTAATTGCTTTAAGCAAGTCTATTTTCACAAATGAGAGAAGTGTGTAATATGCACTGGTAGTATTTGTTCATTTTAAAAGCAAATTTACACTACATCCATTTATTACTTTATTTTTTGCAGAAATTCTCCTCCTTGTCCTCTCCCATATTGAAAATTGGTTGAAAAAGATGACTTGTTGTCTGATCAGTGCACCTGGAGAGTGGCCAAAATGACTACAGATAGATGAATAGATGAATAGATGAATAGATGAATAGATGCATAGATAGGCATGTGCAATTTGAATTCTATGGCAAATTCATTAGTCATGTTTCCTTCCAGTTTGAACAGGTTAGTTAAGAAATGGAAAGGAAGGGTTTGTGGCATGTTCTGGTGAGACTCCCAAAAGCCATAAATCCCACTCCAGCAATTAGTGTCTGCGCCTCACCCCTCTTTTCTTGCACTCCACCAGTACTTGAACAGAAATAAAGAACAAGCATCATTCAAACCTGTTTGTCTCTTCTTTTGATGATTAAAAAAAACAAAAAAACAAGTGCCTTCAGAGTAATGCAAATGATTATGTTGATGGAGGGATTGGGGAGAAGAGTAGATTATTCAGGTGAGAAAAATGTGTAGAATGAATAACAGTGTTGTTAAGTTTTCCAAATCAGGCTGACTGCATACACGGAATGATAATACATAATAAAATCAACTCAGCAGTGTTTATTAGTGCTGTCACAATAAAATAAAATACAATTTCAAACTTGAATAGACTCGATACTCAATACTGATTCCCCTACTATGATGATAATTAAAATAATTAGACAATGGAATATGATTTTAAACATTAAATCGTAGTACTTTCTTTTATATTACCACGTGGTCTTATATCTGTGTAATCTCTCAGTTGTCCTTGTAGGGGCCATAGCCGTCCGTGGGCGGTATAAGACTTTGTGGTCTTATACTTCTGATACAGCTCAAGATCATTCTAAAGCTATTCAGGAAGTTAATTTCTGTCCTGCACAGTCTTGATATTCCAGTGTAACTTGAATTTGACACCATGAGCACATGACACACTGAACTCAGAAGCGTTAACACCAGAGTTGATGTAGATTAAGCTTGTTAAACTTTGAGTGTAAACCGCCTACACTGTCAGTGTTAAACTTGACCCAACCCTTCAGAGAAGAACCTTGTGGCCATAATTTTTCTGCTCACTTTGGTAAAGTCTGCTTTTTGTGTCAGAATGTCAGAATCAGATTAAAACATAATGCTTTTTTATGCTTTATTTCAAATACAGTGAATAAGTTTAATGGGCACAGAAGAATCTGCCCACAGCTGTGCACAGCCTAGAGAGACCCTTCTTCTCTGGACCAAACAGGAAGTTGTTCAGGTGTTTCACCATGGCCTCCTGGAAGGCCTCGTCCTCTGGCTCAGCTGTGCCCCCTGGAGTTTAAAGTCCTTCAGGAGGTCTTTGGCTGCAGCTTTGCCCAAGGCCCTCATGTTCTGAGAGAGATTGGGACATCCTGGTTGAGAATCTTCTCTTTGATCCTCTCCAGCAGCACCCTGACCACCTCTCCTTGGCCTTCTGGTTTGAACATGGACTTTTGGATCAGTTTCCGGACCAGAGCTCTGATGAGGAAGCAGGCCACAGGAGGTCCATCCAGGACTTGAGGATGACTAGTGGGCTCTTTTTGACTGTAAGGCATAATCACTTTATTATTACTGCAGTACCGTTTATATTCAAATAGCACTGGTGATGGAAGTCACATACAAATCAGAATAAAAACAAAGACTATGTTTTTTTTTTTACCTGGCGATATCAACTTCACTCAGCTCAGTGATTTGACAGATCTCTGTCTCTTGATCAGTCTTTTGGTCTTGGGACTCACACAGACCCTGCTCCTCTGATCCAGTCTGGATCTCGAGGATCTCAAACAGACTTATGGAGTCCAGGACAGGATCCGCCTCACACTGGATTGAGAGTTCTGGTCCAGAGCAGTCTTCAGTGGCATCAGGTTCATCACATGAGGGTGAGGGTTGAAACTCTCCTTCTACAATGAATTCTGAAAACTCCAGAGTGTGATCCTGGTCAGATACTGGGGCTGTCACATCCTCCTGCCCAGGAAAGACTTCAGTCTCTCTGAGGACCACTTTGGTTTCATCCTCTGGTTCACTGTAAGAGAATAATGATTAAGTGCTATTCTAACAGTAACAGTTAGAAATAAGATAAGATCTCTTTAATAGCAATGTTTCTATAGGAACAAATGTGCAAATTTTTGTTAATATTTGAAAGAAATTTTACCTGAACATCTCAGGTCCAACACTCTCAGCTGCACAATCTCTGTCTCTGGATCAGTCTCTTGGTCTTGGGACTCACACAGACCCTGGATCTCGAGACGGATCTTAGACAGACTGATCGAGTCCAGGACAGGATCTGTCTCACACGGGACCGAGGCCTCATCAAGGTATTCTATTATTTTCTCTGTGCTGACATCTGGAGATCTGCAGATCCCACACTTAAAATCACATTTGGTAATCAATCACACAAAATATAAAACAGAATGGTGTTAAGAGTTTGTTTGGTTAATGTATACATGTATATGTATTATTGATAATAACTGACTTAACTGTTGGTTAAATCAACATTTTTTCTGAAGCCTTGTGAAGCAACTGGTAAAATGAATCTAACTGGTACTTGGTCTGATTGGTCCCTGGTTAGCACTGGGATGGGAGATCCAAGTACTAACCAGGCCTGGCTTTGCTTAGCTTCTGAGATCTGATGGGATCAGGTTTTGACAAGCTGGTATGGCCAGATTTTTTCCATTTTCCATTTTTGCAAGCTAAATGCAGAAAAATGGTTGTTTTGTAACATACATATGAATCATTGCTGATTATTTAAGTTGTAAAACTATGAAAAATAGTTCCATAAGGGATTTCTCACTGTTTGCAGAAGTAGCTTTACATAAATCTTTTGTCAGGGCGTTGTTGTTGATGCCGTTGGCTGTAGACGTGCAGTAGTTTTGCGTAGCAGCCATCTTGAGTTCAGATAAAGAGGAGTATTTAGTTGTGTATCTGTTCTGAGGGTGCAGTGTTTATACAGCGTCGGTCTGTGGAGGTTTTCTGTAAAGTTGTTCTGAACTCTTGAAAATCGTCTTTCCTGTCCCAGTGTCTGGACAGAAATGAGAAAAGTAGCGGCCATAGAACTGGAACAGACTAGTATGGTAGTATGGTATTGATATGTTGATATCCGGTATTGACAAATTCATCCCTACTTCTGAGAGCTTCTACAATTTCCAGAAAATGTTTTTTTATATAACAGGTAAATGTTGAAATATGCTGAAGATGGAAGAAGCTCACAGTTGCACAGGATTTTCAGCAGGTAATGTCTGTATTAGTATTGGTAAATATTCAGTAATTATTTTCATACTGTGTATGTTATAATAAAGTGAATGTGCTTTGGTGTGTTTTGATGGTCTTCAATTTTCATATATATAAGTTAAATTTTCATATATATAATTTATTTTGAAGTTGATATAAAGTTATTGCTGGTGGTTGCCAACACCATGGTAGGAAATTTATTTTGCCCTTTTATCTTAATGAATGTGCAGTGTAATTTATTGATGAATGAAATACAGTTAATTTAAACTCATTATTATTTATTTATTCTTTATTATTTTCAAGGATTTTTCCAGGCATAGCCCATAAAGGTTTCAATTTTAATCCACACAGACAATCTACAGATATTTTATGTGACTGATGTTTTAACTTGCTTGTTACTGCTTATTACCATGATGATGCTGGACTCCTTGTATTTTAAAGCAGGTGAGGTATCTGGTGGTACAAAAGGAAAACACTTTTGGCAGACATGGCAGAGATTTGAAGGTACATGAATAAGCATTTGTGGAGTACATAACTGCTCTTGATGGAGGCTCCTTGAATAATTTATGTAATTATTTAAACTGACACAAATCTGTGCTGGTTTCAGCTTCAGCTTTCTATTTATCATATTTATATGTTCATGTAGATCACCATTTAAAGACCTTCATTCTGCATTGTTATCCACTGTGGGACTTTTAACAAGTCTCAAAGTAACAATATGAAGAGAACAGACTATGAACTAGTGTGGTTATTAATAAAAACGAAGGAACCCCAAGCTACCGAGAATAAATAGAAATAAAATAAATTCATATTAATCAAAGGCTAAAAACATGGGTCAGGCTGAATCAATTTGAATACATTTCGATCTAAATGAATGTGGTCCTGAAAAAGCATTTTGCCACAGAATGGAGTAATTTAATTCAGTGCATTTGTGAAAACATGTCTTAACCCTTAATTTAAATTTAAATTTTAAAAAGAAAAAATGGGTGTAATTTTGTTTCAGAGTTAGCATTTGTCTACTATTTCAACTAAAAACCTAATGCACTAAATATGAATACATATTTCTGAAGGAACATGCGGACCACCAGCCACAATCTTAAAGCAACCATGTTTGACACCTACCTCTGCCTATGATGAATAGGTCAGTCAGTATACATTAACTCATACTGTTCAGTTTGTACACACCTTTAATGTACTGAGACAACTTCACGATGATAAGTCACAATTATTCACTTATGTTGTGATGTGTAAATTCTGCACAGATTATGAGTCCTTGCTTAAAGAGGGTTTATTTTACTGCTATGGGGTATTACATTTTATTGTTTTAGAAAACAACATATTAATAAGACTTTTGTTTCTTTCCCCTCCCTTTGTTCCCTATGTTAAGTCACTCCCCCTTTAGAGCACTATCACAACACAATCATCGTGAATCCTGCTAATGAAACTCCTGCACATCGCATGAGGTTTGTCAAGTTGCTATGTACAGTCATGTTTTTGTATATTTGTATTTGTATTTATTTATTAAAGGGACAATGCATATTAAAAGACAAGATAATGTAAGAGACAGACATGTACTTGTAAATATGCAGGATTGTAGCCAAAGCCCGCACAATTCATAAAACATGACAAAAGCCTACAGTACCCGCTCCCACCTCTCACTCATACACTATAAAACACACTCATACAAGATTAGTATTAAAATGTACATGTTCAGACATGTACTCTCACTACTTACAAAAGCACAGCATTAGCATCTATTTACAGGTCTGTATACAAATATGATGCACGTGCAAAAGGTGCTGTTTAAGTTGTGTGGACAGATCTGCTTGTTCAATAGCCATGATTTAAGTTGATCAGAGAAGGAGCTGAGTGTAGGCAGCTCATGTATAGTGACTTGCTAATCTGTTCTGTTCCGTTGTTTTGTTTTGTTTTTTTCACAAATTCTTAAGTTAAATTATTAAGAGCTATTTCAATTGATTTCAGAGTGGTCTTGCATGCTGAGGCCCAGCTTGTCATGCAGTATGTCATGTGAGAAACAATCACTGCATTAAAATACAGCTTAGCTGCCTCCAAAGTAAGATTGTCTCTTATGTGTTTGAAATTTGACACATTGAACTTAATTTTGTTTACTACCTTTTTTACTTGCTGTTTGAAGTTGAGTTTGGAATTAACCATGACTCCTAAATATTTAAATTCACTGTCTCAATAGGTGTTCCTTTTATCAGTACAGGGGGGTTATCTTCTGCAACAAAGTTTTTAGAAAAAAACATATTGACCGTTTTGGATACATTGAGGACCAGCTGGGACCTCTGCACCCACTCTGAAACTGTGGTCATTGCCAATGTCAGTTCTTGAGCTGCTTGGTATTTGTTTTTTTGCATGGACGTAGATGATCGCATTGTCTGCATATAACAGGCACTAAACATTGGATGGGCAGCTACCTGGGAGATCATTTATATAAAGGCAGAATAATAATGGCAATAAAGCTGACCCTTGTGGTAGTCCTAGCTGGTTTACACAAGTTGGTGATGTAGAATTCGATACTTTAACAAACTGATACCCCTGTGTCAAGGAGGATTCCACCCAGTGTACAGTGCGTGAGGAGAAGTTAAAGTTAGATAATTTATTGAGTAAAATTTGGCCGTTGACTGTATCGAAGGCTTTCTTCAGGTCTACGAACACTGCTCCAACAACACCTCCTCTGTCAATGTATGTTTTAGTTTTTCCAAAAGAAAGCATATGGCTGTTTCTGTGGAGGGGCGTTTCCTAAAGCCAAACTGCATTTGGTGGAGATTAAAAGAACTGTGATTTAGGTGACTCATGTCTAAGATACTACTGGCAAGATAATTAAAGGTCTGTAGTTGCTTGTTTCTGTTGGATCTCCAGATTTTAAGAATTTATTGACTCATTTACAATTCTAGTTATAGGTGTTATGAGAAGTTGTTTGTGTTTTTTAATAAACATTGTACTCAGACCGAATGCATCTTTGGCCTTAGAGTTTTTAGACCACTGATTATTTTATCAATTTGCATATGTGATACCGTCAAAAATGGGTTCATCAGTAGCGGCAGACATCACAGCAAGGCCTGTGTCTGCCACTACTGATACCTCTTCTGACGGATTCTTAACAGAGTCCACAAAATATGTATTGAAGGCTATCGCCATTTTTGTTGGATCATTGGATTATTTGATTTTACCTCTATAATGTCGCTATTTGAAGTGAGGTTTGCAGTCAGTTTTCTTATGTGTGTCCAGACTTCTTTTATATTACACTTGGCATTTTTATGGCACTGATGAAAAAATGTGCTTTTGCATATCTGATTCCTAGAGTAACTTTGTTTCTAAGTGAGGCAAAGATAAGTCTATCCATAGTTAATTTAGTCTTCAAAGAGATCTTAAGTGCGTGATCACGCTGTTTCATCAGACCAGATTTCTTCATTCAGGCACGGTAGATGTTTTTTCTGCGGTCTAGCTTTTACCTTTTTCTGACTAATTGTATCTTGAATTTATGGAGAACTGTTGTGTGGGAGCATGGGTGACATAGGTTTATGGGCTGAGGACCTCTTCAGACATGTTTTTGAATAACAATTTTTTTTTTTTTTTTTTTTTAATTTTGCATCAAACCCCTTCTTTAAAAAGATTTTACTGTTACTGAGAATAGCTAAACAGTAAATATGTTTAGCTATTCTCAGTAACTACAACTCATGTGTGTGACCAAGACAACAGTGGTATGCACAAATGTAAAACCCATATATTTTTATTTGTTAAAGGATAACAAACAGACTTTCTGTCTGTTTGTTATCCTTTCTATGAATAAAAATGCAGAATTTAACATTCATAGCATATCAGAGATAAAAATTGATTTTATTTGCAACTCTTAAAGAGGACATAATACTGTAAGTACAACTTTTTGACCATGTTATAATGGTGTTCTCTCATAATTAGTCCCCCCCCTTTCTTCTGGAGCCAGCTTTTCAGTGGGGTTCAAGATGGCCACAGTTATGTCACTGTTCACGCTGTTATCAAAACACATACATAATGCATACAAATGGCTTGAGTCATTATCTCAGCAGTCAGACTTGACACTTCACACCAATCACAAGCGATTTACAGTATGGCGCTTTCACACTTAATTCTTGTAACAGTGGAAGTCATTGGCACTCACACAAAATTTATTCAACCTAAACTTGACCTGATCAGTCATCCTAATGTTGAATTCCATTAAAGTGACAGCTTCATTTGGACTCATTTACGGGTTCAACTTCTCGCCATAATCACATCTAACGCTGGGTGGCCTATGGCAAAATCAACAGTGTAGCTCACCAATCAAGGTCAGTGAAAAATAAACTGAAATGAAGGTCAAAATAAGGGCATCTATATTCCCTGGTATTGAAAAACACTGGACTCATTTCCATACTGTCAAAAGTGCTATGGTTGCATTCCGAGGTAGGAACAAAAAGGGAGTAATTTTTCATTTCCATAGAATCTCCATATATTAACATAACCTATATCTAGCCAGATTTTCCAAAGAGAACTAATACAATATTCAATAGACTGACGAGGTGGCCCATTCAAACCGTTTTTGTGAAGTGATACCAAACGTCATTCCTCAAATCACCAGGAATAGTTCATTGTCAGTTTGTACAAAAGAGGTGAAAGGAAATACGGTATTTGGAGGTGCATGTATGCCAGTGGATAAAAGAGGCTGTGAATCATTATAAAAGAAAAAAAAAAATGTATTAAAAATTCTGCGTTTATCTGGAATTAACATGATTCACTCAGGTCAGGTCCCAATTGAAATGTTACAATGCAAGATTATAGTGAAAAGATAACCTATTATGTAGTCAAGGCAATCTGCTAATTAATTTATACTATAGTGAGAAAGAAAAGTGATGTTTTAGCTCCCAATTAAGCCTTTCTGCTTGTCTTCATGGAGATGGATGCTTGGAATGTTCGACAGTATGGGATTAAACTGTCTTTAGAGGTATTTTTATGGCTCACAAAACATGCTTTTTGCAACTTTTACCAGGGTGGTGCTGTCACTTGCTTAGATATAGATACATTTAATACTAAATACTATGAGATATTCATAAACCAAGTTATAGACTGAATAAGTTGTAAAGAAAAGAAGAAGAAAAAGAAAAAAATAATTAGTTAATTAGTAGAATGTTAATGGCATTTATGTAATCCATTGGACAGGTTTTCCATTATGAACCATATACTTAAGCCATCTAGTACAAATGTATCTACAGCTATATGTTGAACAGTATTGCTTCTTCACAGAAAATAATATGTTGAAAAAAGCATTTAACCCCTGCATTTAACTGGTCAAAGTAGAAAGGTTTTGTCCAATTTTGTGCTTAGCTCGGTTTAAGATGCTACTTTTAGATGTTAGATTATACAGACAGTTCCTTCACATGTCTGGGAGCTTTTCAGAGGTTTCTGCTCATTCTCACTAAAGCCCATTCAACATCATTTTCTCCACCTCTGTATCAAAGGCAACAATGGCAGTTAATTTGTCTGGACCTGTGGATAGATCGCACTCACCACTGGTCTGGCTGTAGCCGTGCTCAGCCTCTCTGAGCTGATATGTGGCTGAGGCAGGAGACTGCTTGATGAAATCAGCATAAAAGTGGATGTGACTGCCAGGTTCAGGGCCTATTGTATTGTAACAGGATAGATGAGGCGGCAGAGATAGGCAGCCAAAGAGAGTGTGAGGAGACGAGTGGAGAGCGCTGCAAACTGATGACGATAGGGACAGTGGGCCAGCTCTGGGACTAATTAAACTGCCATTGTTGGCTCAGGCGCTGCATGAAGAAAAATGATTTTGAACATGATACAGTGGAACAGAGTACACAGATTTCATAACTTCAGAGTGGAGTCTTGGTGGTCAGAAGTTCTTCATGTTCCTTTTTGGGGGCTACTATGTCCTGTTTGTTGATTAGGTTTGTCCTAAGCGTTCATAGGTCTATAAATATAGCAATGATAATACATTTAATGAAAACAAGAATAAATGTATTTACAAAATACTGAATACCTGTATTTCAATGTATTTGTAACATATTTCGTTGCATGGCCCAATGAAAGTACTGTTTTTTTTTTTTTGTTTTTTTTTTAATATTTATAATACTTTATCTTTAAGTTGCATAATATTAGAGTGGGAAAAATGCTATGATTCTACTGATTATTAATTACAGGAGGAAAAATTGCACATACACCCATCACAAGAACTGTGTTATTCATATATTCCTTTAGGAAAGTAACTGCACTCTGAATACTACCAAATGAGAGAGTAATTGTACAAAAATAAAGTTACAATACTGGTAGACAGAGACATGCACATCCAACCTGCGTGTTTGGTCCAAAGACATAAATTGTGCAAAGAAGAGAAAAAAGAGATCCCCACTGCAGTTCTTTTGAAGTTCCCAAATTTTTTATTTCAATGACACCACAACGTGACGTTTCGGGTCAAGCCCTTCTTCAGACATGTCTAACATGACATGAGCTTTGAAGAACTGCAGTACGGATCTTTCTTCTTTTGCACCAGAATAAAGTTACTCAGAATGAGTATTCTGAACACGTGTTTTTGGTACATGTATGTAGTATCCCACAGTACAAGTTTTATATATGCAATTGTAAATAGTATAAATATTCACAGCGTTATTCTTGTTTTTCTACAGACTCACACTGCTAATAATCAGGCTGTTAAGTAAAGACTGAAATCATTTATTAGAATGACCAAAAGTTTCAAATGTCAGTGGAGCAGTGCTTTCGTGCCCCCGCGCATTGCTAACTTTGCCCCATTATTTTGCTCATAGTTATATGTTCTGTATGCTGTTTCTTGATCTGTTCTCCTGGGCCCCAAATGGGCCCATCACCAGTGAGGTTAAATTAGTCTGGGTAAAGTGCCACAGGGAATTGAGCTTACTCTGTGGACTGTATTAAGACCAGCTAACAAGAACAGCTATTACAATAAAGAGTGTGACAGTAATATTTGTAGTATGGTTCATCAGAGTCCAAAAACAGATTGTAATCCAGGCTGCTCAATTTGGTTATACTATCCACGTTTTTGTTATTTTAATTCATGTGTTTCATGATGGCAAAAGGCCTGCGGGTTGAACACATTACAATGGTAATGCAATGCTAATCCCATAGAATAGCATATTATTGAAGGAGTTTTGTTCTTCATTTAGGTCTCCCTCGATCCCATTAAGCATACAAACATCACCAGTATTTACATGATCAGACTGTTAATCCATGGGAGATTTAAACAATTAACAGCTTATATCATATCTAATTATTCACACACAAGCCAAATGAGAAAGATAAAAGTGGAAAGGCCAAAGCAAATTAAAACCAGTGATCCCAATGGAGGACTGGGATTAGAGCGGCGCAATTATTTTTTCTAATGACGAGTCTGTAACAAGGAAGGAGAGGGAGAGATGAGATGAAGGAAAACTAAATGAGATGAGGTTTAAGATGTCATTTTCATTAAAATAATTAACCATGAATTAGTAATGAGAAACCATCAAAAGAGGGGTGTGATTTATCCTCCTCCTCCTATAATCATTCACATGGCAACATAATTTTATAATGTTGTTAAAAATATTGGTGATGCTTCTCTTTCCATCCACATGGGGTCAGTAAAGGAAGAAAGCCATAAATAAAAAAAAAACAAAAAGAAACAAAACATAGGCATGGGGATTAGACTGCTTTATTAATCAGTCATATGAAGTTGTAAAATGATGTACATATAAATCATAACATGTAGATGGATTCCTCTGATTCATATAATCTCACTGACTGGAACTTCTGAGAATATGTTTTTCACAATCATAGCCATTTCTTGTCGACATAAGGTCGGTGTGTTATGCAAATGCATGTGGGGGAAACAAGAAAAGCCTCTGATGGCCTAATATTGGAGTTAACACTGTCAACATTCATTTGTGTTGAAAAGGGGATACAGTAACACACAGTGAAAAATCCCACTCACCCACACACACCGCCAGCCTGGGCCGCGATGAATGGAAGATGACAGTTCAATTTACCTGGCGAGGTTGGGAAGGCTTCCCTCTTTGCATATTGAGTTACATTATCCGGAAATAAGGCACAAAACAGATAATGAAAATACAATATAAAGGAAACAATTCATTTTTGTGGCAAACAAGGACACATTGTTATAGGTGTTGCCATTAAAACAAAAAATGCACAAAGAAAGTTATTCCATGTATGATTCCTGAACTAAACTGAGGACTTTAATTTCAGTACAATTTTACGGTTTAGATTAATAGCTGGCAGATGGGTACTTTTGACTGTGCTGTTATAAATGTAGAGATTGAAGAAAACTTTGACTGGGCGTGAAAATGGGAGAAATCATAAAGTTAGTGTAGTGCAGTGAAGTATATGCCACAAGCCTGTGATTCTTTCTCCATCAGCAATCCGTCAGAGCCTCAAACACACACATTTCTTCCATTCTCGGTTACCTCCCTTTTCCTTTTTTATTGCCCCAGTGACAAGTTATGCAGAGCTGTCAAAAAGGCACGATGACTTCACTTTTAATATTTGCTGTGGCAACGCAGTGTAAATTTATTGATAGTTAGCTTTTCTCAGCAGAAAGAGAGTATTAAGTGCTATAACTGCCCTGAAATGACTACCCTATAGGGTAGTGGGTGCACCTGAGAGGTATAAGAACAAGCACTTTTGCCACATGGACTTAAAGTGTCATGTCACAAAAAGATAAATTATTACTTTAACATAATAGATAGTAAATCCTGGAAATTGCTTGCTGAACATTGATGGTGAATTCAGCACCACAGACAGCGACTTCTACAGAGAGGGACATGTGCTCATTTAAAGTTAGACTTAATTAAACTCACAGCAAAGGTGATTGTTGGGAGGAGGGGCGGAGTCTAGAGGACCAAAGGGGGGAGTGAAAGGTGAAGAGGGGTGGAGTTTAGAGGACTAAATGGGGAGAGTGAGGGGGGAGGATTGAAAGGGTCTGGGGGCTAAAGGGGCGAGCTTGAATTGCACTTCTAACCCTGCAGGTGTGTGTCTAATGGACCCTAAAATTAGAGCAGAGGTGTATGATGCAAAGGCAAAAGAACTGACTAAGAACATTAGAGAATGCTGCCAAGATGCTGTTATGCTGCAGCCTATGCAGACTGTGGTGTACACGCGTTGAAGATGACCTTTCTTCTTTAGCAGCTGTGACTATTGCAGCACACAGAACTTTTGTAGTTTGACATTTCTTCTGAGTTAAAGGTTAATTATTAATCAGAGGATTGTTTCAGAATGTGTACAGAGATAAAGGTGCTGTCCTGTCCTAATAAGTCAGTGGTATCTTTGCAGATTATAATAGAAAATACAAGCTGAATTTAGAGGCAGAGAGGATACTGCTACTATAATTTAACATTTGGAAAAAGAGATATATAACAAGTAAGTATTCGCAATGAAAAAAAAACCACAGTACCTCTCCATGGTAGTTTACAGAAAATTCAAATGTAATGGATGTTTGCAACACTCAACATGCCAAAAAAAGTATATATAGTTTTATTAGTGTTAGTTAAATTAGTGTTGTTTAACAAAGTATTGCTTTAAAAGATAAGATAAGATAAGATAAGATAATCCTTTATTTGTCCCACAATGGGGAAATTGCAGTGTCACAACGCAAGTTACAGAAACAGTAGGAAAATAAGAGCATGCATCAAAATCAAGATAAATAATAATAATAAGTATTTACAATCAACTAAAAAACACAACACTGTAAGCTAAGCTAAAAGGCACAGGAACGTTGCACAATAAGTGTTTTTGATTCTGAGATGATTGTGAACAGTGCAGTGATGGACAGTGGTGGGTAAATAAATAAGTAGCAGGTAAAGTGACTTTAAATAATATTGCACATTGTTATTATTACTATGGAGATTACACATGGTTGCTATGGAGATGACACATGAAGACACCTTTGGCATAAATGCAATTGTGAAATATGAGGCGTACTGTGTCAACAAGTAAACATGGTGTGAAAAGCACGTATCTCCAGGGTCAGAATAAGTATTACATGTATATATGTCAGGTACACAGTAGCCAGTTTTTAGCTTTTTAGATGTGACTCGCAGTGACAGTATTTATGTTTTATTATGGCATTGTATTCACTGGTTTAATTCCATGTCATTGCCACTATGGAAAGAAATCCTATAATAGAATTCAATGTTCCATGAAACTATGCAATTTGTTTCCCAGTTTTAGTGTGTGATAGTGTCATATCTCAACTCATAAAGTGAAACAACTGAAAAGTCTAAATCTAAACTGCTTTGCAAAATAGAATTTGTTGTAGTTTGTGTATTGCATTTTCCCCACCATTTGAACTTTGAATACATATATGTTTTTATGCAACTGGGATCCAAAATTCAAATCTCAAATTCAAATATGTTTATGTTATATACAGCAGTACGCTGACTGTGGGCTTGTTGCAGCTGCCAAAATTATCCACAAAGTATTTTAGGAATTTTAAGTATTTTGACTAATGTTCACAAATAACACAGTTGGGCCACAAAAGTAATATAAACATATGGTATGGGTAAATGTAGACAGAAAAAGGGAATATAACTAACACCAATCTTAAAAATGTGTTTTTGTTCAGTACCACAATCAACAATGTTCAAAAAAATGATCAAGGCCCAACTTGTTTGAGTTGTTTGTAATTTCCTTTTTGTTGCCAACTTTAAAAACTTAAAATGAGAAATTGTAAAATGAGCATGAGAAACCGGAGTCATTTGTGGATTTGCCTAAAGCATTATTTGTCTTTTTTGTGCTTAAGGTGTGTCAGTGTATCTGTGGGGAAATCAAAGCTGCAATTTCACAGAGACACAATGAAACTTTCAATCCAAGACATGGAATCTGAAGCACAAAAGATTAAAGCCAAATGGCAATTTTATTTTGCACAGTGTTGTCTAAAAATAGAGAGAGAAAAGAATGGTTGCATTTTAGTCTCAAATAGCAGATTACGGAATATGAAGTATTATTTTTTGTTTCATTACAGAGAAACTTAACAGCAACAGATAATACAGGCTAAATGCATTTTTGAGTGAATTTGCGCCTCCTATAATCTGAGAGTGAATGTGACCTAATTAGCACAGACACAATTGTAAGCGTCATTGTAAAATTAATCACATTGATTTTACAATGATGATTACAATTGTGTCTTAAGACTTACACTATTTGATGAGGGAATGTGTTGATTCAGAGATTAAACCTGTGACAGAGTGGGGACCATAGCCATTACAGAGAGATCCGTCAGGGACCCATGTGTTAAATATGTATACAAAACACAGGCTATGATGGATGGAGGGCATTAACTAGTGTGTGCTTGCTGTAGCAGCTCTGTATGCTCACCATTCAAAACACATGAATCAGATCAAACATCTAACCTCATCAAAACCTTGTGTCACTCCCCCCTTTGAGAACCAATGTCTTCAAACTTCTCATTGAATTATGTGCTATGCTATGAAACCCTAACCCTGTCAGCCTGTTCCTTTTTGTTATTTATTTGGTTTCATTAATAAGGAAAAAAGTCAGGCTTTCATAAGAAAACAGTATGGTCTATAATAATGAAAATGCACAGGTAGATAAAACGTGTATAATATGTGTTAATATCTCATAAATGACTTGAAACGTAAAAACAGTGGTCGTATATTTTGTAAGATTTTGCTGTTAGACCTGCAGTCCCTGACTGACTTATTGAGACATGACCATATGAACATGTGATGTGTGACATCACTCGTTTCTTCACGTTGCATCATGTTCATGCATCGACTCTCTTTTTGAAAATACCCTTGAATAAACATTACACTCTTCCGTGTTCAAAGAAAACAAGGACACATTCCAGCAGCATTCACAAAGGGCAAAAAACAGCTACAGTATAAGACACTTCTGGATACTGAATGTGTTGCCAAACCCGGCTCATGGCAGACTGACATGTGTAGCATACTGAATTGAGTTCTACACATTATCAATCTGGAACGGCTCTCACTGAAAGCGATCAGGAAAAGCTGCAATATCATGACTACTATTTGAATCTGATTGGTCGAAGAGTCACAACAACAGAACAAGCTGAAAATCAAACTATTGTTACACAGAAAGGAAAGCACAGACATATTTCCTGTCCAAACCCACAAAGCACTTACCTTCTGCACACTTTTCACAAACAAAATATTCTCTATTTTTACTAAAATAGGCTCAATATGGCCTATTTTAGTGAAAATGGCCAACTGATGCTCAAGTACGTCAGTTGGCCATATTTTTGATGGTTGTCCATGATGCTGCTCTGTGATTGGTCTACCAGCTGCTAGGTGAAGTTGAACCTTGCATCTCATGGTAGATTCTCCAATAGACAGATCCAGTGCTAAAAGCTAACATGCAAAATACTTAGAGCTCATTGATGTCAGCAAGCCCAACCAGGCAGCTCTGACTAGATGTACCCAGTTCAGGAAATGTCTGTACCCATGTGCTATCAAGCTGTAAAAGAAAAGGTCACACCAAGCATAATGCCAAATATGACCGCACGCACCACAAATTCCATGTCCCGCAAACACCATGCCCCACAAATGCCGCACACCGCAATAACCCTATTAACCCTAAGCTTAAACCTAACCTTAGTCGCAATCCTAACCATAGCCCCAACCCTAACCTTAGCCTTTACCCTAACCCTAACTCCTTACCTAACCCTGACATTTTTCAAAATTTTTGTGCGTGTTTATGCTTCCGGTTTGTAAAGAGGCGTGGTCACAATATAATTTTTTTGTTCCTTTTCCCATGATGCATCTAGCTATCAAATTTGGTTTGGCTACACCAGAGTTTGTGTAAGGATATCCCATTGGCAAGGACAGATCTTTGGCTTGTTGCACAATGTGAGATGGGGTGTGAGCATCATTGACTTTTTTGATTGAGAGCATGTCATGAATATATGCACCAAATTTGGTATGTTTATGACAAATAAAATGTTATCGTTCTATACAAATTGCTAGGGGGCGCTTTTGCACCAATTTTTGTATTTTCTTATATCAGTCTGTTCAGGGTTGGAGTGTCCACCCATGATAAAAATTTGGGTGAAACTGGCCAAAGATTGTGCGATTTGGCAATTTTACCATTAGAATAACATGGAGAGTTTATGTCATCGCTGAGGCAGCGCCATAAAAAATATGACATGAGTGTCATTGACTTTTTAGATTGAGATGCCAAAACTGAATTTTGGATTTTTGGATTTCAGACATTTTTGAAAAACATTTTTTTTCTCCCATATTAAATTTTGTTTCAATCTGTAAGGGGGGCTAATGCGCCAAATTAAAGTTTTTTCATGTTAACTAGCTTTAGGGCAGAGAGAGAATCTGTAAGAACAGACTCAAATTTCACTGAAATCAGAGTTTGTATGTGCAAATGTGAGCAATTTGTAAAAATTCAAAATTTCTGAAATTCTAGACATTTTTTTGTCGCTTCACTGCTCAAAGATCGTAAGACGTGTGTGAAAAATTTGGATAACTTTTGATGTCCCACCCCTTGAAATAATGTTTACCAAATTCGGATGAACGCCCTAGTTGGAGTATGTAAAAATATGAAGTTTACAAAAAATGCTGAGTCATGCTTAGCAAATTTTAAAACAGTATTGCTGACCCCTGGTGCAGCAGATGGCATTGATGTAATAGTATTTTTTACTTGTCTTCTCATCATCTACTTTTGTGTCAAATTTCATGGTTCTACATGCTGACGTGCCATTTTATGTTTCGAAAAATGGAAATAACCAAAAGTTAGAGAAGTGCAAGTTTTAACAATTGGCAAAATTTCAGGACTTTTCGCCATTGTTCTGTGGGTGGGTGAAAAATGGGTGAGTTGGTTAGGAAAAAAAAAAAATACTAAGAAAAATACTAAGAAGAAAAATACTAAGAAGAAAGAATATTAAAGCCACGTGGTGTCAAGTGGCCCTTGCCCGACTCTCACGCGACCGCCGTGGCACACTATTGTCCCTTCTGGAGAGCTGCACAGGCCAACACATCCTGCACTAGAAAAATTACCTAGTGCACCTTTAAATGTTTTTTTTAGGAGTCTTTGTGCCCCTGCTGGCCAACCGTGTAAAATGCCCCATGTCCCATGTAATATTATATATTTTTGCTTTTAGTCATTAATAGAATTCAATTCCCAAATTTGGTACACATCTGATAATGTTGCCGTTTCATGCCTATGCTAGGGGGCGCTATAGTGTACACTATACAGTGTACTCTATAGTTTTCATATGCTTTATAGTTGATTATATTCAGGCCGAGAGCATACATTAGTGATTCAAATTTTAGCACGGTTGGACTAAGCATGTCTATGTATTATTTTTTTTAAATATTTCTTTTGGTAGTCTTTGCACCCCTGCTGGCCAAGAGTGAAAAATTTGCCATGCCAGTAATATATTCTTTGCTTGTAGTTATGCATAGAATTCAAATTTCAGCATGATTGGACTAAGCATGTTTGAACGGGAGCAAATCTTGACATTGAAAATTATCCAAAATTTTGATAGAAGTTTGGGGCTTCGCCACACATAAACCATGATATCAAAATAAATAGGCTAACTTTTGATGCCCCACTTCTGTAGATGATGTACGGTGATTTTCAGCCCTCTCGGTGAAGGACCTTCAGAGGAGTACGTTAAAATGCAATGTCAGCGAAAATGCTGACTTCTGGTTTGTCAGAGGGCGTGGCCATAATAATATTTTTTGTTTGTCTTCACATGACAAATGTGTGTACCAAATTTCATGGCTCTACGAAGTTTATATTGGGGCGTCTCCCATAGGGACAATGTATTTTGAGTTTTCCAGGTGGCACACTGTTGCCATTTTTTAAGCCCATGCATGCAACCTATATTTTATCTAATTTTTCGGCACTTCTGAATTTTGGGCCAAGTTTGGTGAGTTTTTGAAAGTGTTTAGGGGGTCAAATTAGAGCTCAAAGAGCAGAAGAATAATGTATAAAAAAATAAAAAATAATATTTTTTGCAAAATAACAATATATTTGTTAATGTGGGAACAGCAGATTATACATTTTTTGAAAGTTCTCGAACTTCCCCATGTCACCGTGGGGTCATTGATGAACGGTGAGCACGTCTCGTCGGGGTCGCCCCTGACCTCCCATTGACTTCCATTCATTTTAGCAGTTATAAATATGGCCCAGGCCTTGGGCGTGGGTTACTGGGACACTGCTGTTCATGCATGGGGGGAAAGAGAGGACAAAGTAGCATGACGTCCTCTCGCATACGCCCATGTGTTCGGCATTGCCCGTGCGCTCATCGAAGCGAACGCAATGTTGGGGCTTGGGGCTTGGGTCTAAATATTCTGATACGAGAACAATGTTCTGCTTTTTTTAAGCTAACAAGCTATACATTTTTGGAAAGCTCTGGAGCATTCCTACGTCCACGTTGACGTAGGAGCATTCCTACGTCAACGTGACTCGTCACTACGGACGAGTCACGTTGTGTCATTTCACTTCCCGGCCACTGGGAGCATCGCTTTGCGATACTAATAGGCCCTTCGACAGCTTCTGGCTCTTGGGCCTAATAACATGCCTCTGTACATTCTAAATGTAACAGTTTATGCTTCAAACTTAGAGCTTCAAACTTTGGTGGATAATAACACTTTTACTGTAGTCTAGTGACATTTTTAATATATTGTAGTTCATTACTGCTATGCTATATTTAAGATGGTGGATTTTTGTAACATGTTTTCACTTGGTTTCATTAGGCTTTTGATAATAAATAATAATAACATAAAAATAATAATTCAAAAAGTCACAAAAGTCCAAGTACGGAACCTTGAGGCACTCCAACCTGACAGTTTAGATAAGGTAAATGTGTAATTAAATTATGCCTTTTTTTAGATTGCTATTTTCATATTTTTTAATTAAAGATGTTAATTGCTATACCAGCCTTTATAGAACAATACCACTTGCTGCATCTAAATGGTATTGACATGAAAGTGAAGTAATGCAGGTCAAATAAAGGCCAAATAATTCCCAAAATATGCGGTTAGTTTAAGCTTGTGTCAGCTTGACTTGCCCCCGCTCTGAAAGTATCTTGGCTTTCTAATTTAAGCAGTGTCTCCTCCTATTACTGCAGGGCTTCTGGAGAACTGTACACACCACAGAGAAATATGGTTTTGTAGTTTTTTGTCTCCCATGCTGCATTCATCTGTCAGTGCTGATTTTGTATCTCAATCTGAAATCACATTGTCACCGTGGTAATTATACATGTTTACAGAAGATATGATTGAGATAAAAAATGAACTAAAGATTAGAGACTTGACATCATGGGAGGAAGTTCATTGTCAGATCAGATAATATAACATCACTCTGTAACAGTAACATTTATTATGAGTCACTTTAGATCTGCACCAAAGAACTAAAAATAAACTAATGGATACTTGACTGTGTGAACCATGTACACAATACACATCCTATATCACTAACAAGAACAGATTTCTCCTCAAACCCAATGCATAGCCCACTATTGACACCATATCAACAGAAGCAAGTACAATCTTCAAGTATAATCTGTGATTGATGGCAACAAGTAACCGTTGAGCTGTTGTTCCAGGCTTCGGGGTTTGAAGGATCCATAAATACACCTGTTTTAGGAGGCCTAAGGGAAGCCTTTGTGCTCCAAGGCTCAACAAGTCTTATCACCTTTACAATTTCATATTTTCTCAACACAAAAACTAAAACAAAACCATTCTCGTTTATTTGAATGTTGATATGTGAATGACTGACTGACTCACTGCCAAACTGCCAAACTAAATTTACCTGTGTAAAGTAACCTTGAACAAACTACTGCTACATCTGCTGCTACAATAATAAATAATCAAAAATAAATATAATTAATATGAACATATTTCAAATGCCGTTAAAAAGGAACTAATTTGAATTTTTTAAAAAAAACAACTACAAGTACACTTTCATTTTCAAAAATGTTTTAAAGTGCATTTTACCCTTCATGTAGAAGCCAATACTCTAAAGACATTTTAAACTAATGTTTGTTCAAGGTTCTATTTACAAATTTTAGGAATTGCAGTCTTGACTTTCCATTTGGCATCCAGTAAAAGGTAATACAAGACAATAAATGCTTTTGGAGATTGACAGAATGTAGAAATTAATTGTTGCTTCCATATACTTACTTCACAGTCTTATAAACCCATTCAGGTTAGTTACTCAGTTAACTGAGTTGTGGTTGTAAGCACTAAACTGGAGGAAAGGAGCTGTTGAATGGACCTAAAGACAGCAGAGGAGTTACGTGAACACAGAGGCTGTTAAGGGGCTAAAGGTCACGCTAAAGTTTGACCTTCAATTTGACGGATGCTGTTGGCATTTTGACTTAGTGTGAGTAAATACACTCACAGTAAACCTCCTCTGCACTGACCCACTACAATGTCTTTGTATTGTCCACTACACTCACCTCATCATGTATCATAGGGAATCACTATCTGATTCTAAACCATCGTACGGATGGTTTAGAATCAGATAGTGAGCTCATAATTTGTATTATCATAAATTATAAAAATGACAGTGATCACATTATGCAATCTTATGTTTTGGGGTTTTTATTCATATTGAATAAAAAGGCAAAACTTCTTTTGGTTCAGACTTCAAATGTTCAAATGTTTACTTTATAATGACCTGTAAATATACCATGACACTATCTTTTAAACTGTTTAATTAAGTAGTTACTAAACCTTAGCCATTCTTAATATAGATGTCTTTGTTCATACTTTATTTAAATGTACTAATTTGAAAGGGTTACCACTTACAATAGAAGAAATACCTTTGTGATCTTTTGCTGCAATAAAATAACATTATGTTCTTACCCTGCAACATAAACAGCCCAGTTCTCTGCACTAAAACAATTTAAAACACATTACTGAACTCTTTTGCACCGAATGACTGGTTTGCACAAAGTACAATAGAACAAATGTGAATAATAAACATGCAGATGTATTGTACTTTTCACAGAGAACTGCTCCACAGAGAGTGTTCTTTTGGATGTTCCCAGTAGCCGTTTACAGGCAGCCCCTAATGGTTTGCCTTTAGTCAATAAAATGTGCTGTGCTGGAGGCCGGACTGAGGGTTGGTAGATTGACTCTCATTAAACCCCAGCAGAGAAGCCAATGAGACTGTTCTGAGAGAGCTGTTTCACACACGCACTGAGAAGCACATACAGGCTACCATCCAATGTAAACTACTGCAGAGGAAATACAAAATACACACTAACTTGCCTGAATGATTTCTGATATCTGATTTTTTAATACAGAGCGATAATAATATTAAACTAAAAGTAAACATGAACAGGGTTTTAGTCCCTTGTCATATTTTTCCTTTCTTTTCTCCTCATAAACAGCAATATTTTTGTTTTGATAGGGACGGACCATGGGTGTACCTGATTGGCTAATCCATCTGTCAATCACGCCCATCTAAACTCAGGAAGATTCACCAGAGTCACATCTTTGTAATATATTGGAGAAGTGTGTATTCTAGATCCCAAGCAATGGAATAACTGGAACAAACCTCAAACTAATGTAAACATATGGCATTTTTTGTGTGTATCCATTTTGCCATGGTTAATATAGGTTGGAGACCAGTGATTTGTTTAGCTAGAGTCTCAGTCAGGAGTACCACGCAGGGGCAGACACAGATTGAAACACAGGATACAACTGGGAAAATTAAATGTCAGCTTTCTTCAAGTTTTATATAAATTTTATCCATTCATGAGCGAATCACAAGTTTAGCTCCAGTTTCTTACTAAGCCTCCTTATTTCTTGTTAGAGTAGAGTAAAGTGCTCATTCAATTATTCAATACAAACCCTGAGTGCTGAGGGTAAAATAAAGGCAGTTGCTTACACCCAGATCCAGATAAACAAAAAGCCCCACCTTCCATATGTGCTCTTGTTGTGCCTGAAAGAAAAAAAAAAAAAAAAACTAAACAAAAAACTGCTGCAAAGTGAAACGAGAAGTCTAGGCATGTTTAAAAGCTGAGATGTCAAGAGAAAGCCCATTTGTTTTTATTTACTTACCAAAATAACAGACTTCCGACCAGGATCCTAACAAGCCCTGCAGGAATTCCACTTAACAAGCGAGTGAGAATTTTGAGCTGATTAATTTAAGTCAGTGGATTTCAAAAACAGCTGGCAAAATAAATAATTTGTGCCCTGATCATTTTTAAAATACACTTTATTTTGTATGCTGGGAAATTATCTCTTCTTTTATTAATAATTTTTTGTATTTGTTACTGTTGACATACTTGTTTGCACATTTCTCGGCACAAATGTGTAAATATTTGTCCTCTATATCTTTAGAATGTACATTTTGTGTATTTGATATAACACATACGACACTACCATTTTAGTAACATTTATGGCCAAATAACATTGTTCATGGTTATGTTACACAGTATTTGGTAAGTGGCAGTTTGTCCCATTGTCGAATCATGTCGTTTTCCTCAACTGAGAAAACAAAAACAAAAAAAAAAACTAAACAAAAAAAAAACAACAACAATTGTTGTCATTTCATTCTGTGCAGGGTCTCAAGGGGAAAACTTTATTTGATTTTCAGAATAGAATTGTCAAATTTGTATCTCACAAAATGCACACTGTATTTGAGTTCAAAGACAGCGAGTAAATAATTTTTATGGTTCCTCCTTGGGTTAAATATTCATAAGTCATTGTTATCTAAGCCCTGTTTTCTTTGCTGTGCGTGACTCTGTCTGCAAAACAAAGGATTATTTTTAGCATGCCATTACAGTGCTCTCTAGTTCTTGCCTTTCACAGCACTTGGTGGTTTGTAGCATATTCGCTCTATATAAGTCTATATTTTAGTCAATGAAGGTGATGTACTATTTAACTATTATAGGTAATCTAGAGTAAAGAAAGTAATTACCAGAAATAAAACCAAAATATAATACCAACATTTGTAAAGAACTTCAGCACTGGTGTTCAACCCTGTATAAGATCTGCCTAAGGGCCTAACTTGCCCCAAAACCCAGCCCATTGTCATCCCAATAAAGGGCTCCTGCCTCTTGGTTTAGTTTAGTTAAGTTTTAGTTTATAGCAAAGAGAAATTAATTTATGTCAACTGGACAAAAAACAAACAAAAAAGATTGAATTGAAGAACTGAATTTATCCTTTGCTATGGATCCTTCCTGGATTACTGAGGGATTACACGAACATAGTTTTAGTTGAGTTTATTTGTCACATACACAAATGCATGCAGTACAGTGTGTAGTGAAATTCTTATCATCCAGCAACATAAATATAAACATATACATTGATATGTATACATCAAATACATAAAGGAGGAGAGAGTTAGGAGTGGCAACAAAATCAGCTGGGACAGGCCTTACCAACACCATCTTGGTAGTTGTTGCAGCATTTCTCAGTAGCGAGCTGTGAATAATCATTTATATTCATATTGTTCATGTTCTTACTTTAGAAAAATGTCTGTTTAATTGTTTAGAATGAGCTCAGCTCTATCTTGGTTGAGGTCTGCACTCTAATTGATCAGTTATTTTTTTCCACTTACAAAGATATTACCAGGGGTCATCTACCATGCCACACATTCTTGTTACTGATACAAATAGCAATTACAATCTACTTTGTTTACAACCAAACCATTTTCTCCTTATTATGAGTTATCTTGCTATCACTTTTTAAGTAAACGTAAGATAGACAAATGACACATAATTGAGCTTAAACAGATTTAATATATCAGTGTCATGGATTAGAATATTCATTATGCTGTATAATTATGCATATTGCTTTCTTAGTGGCAGATTTCACAATTAAAACCTGTTACTCCGGCTGTTCAGAAATCCATATATACCATACTTCTGCAGATGATGATAAAAAGCAATAATAGGGAGGCATACCCCACAAATTGTCAGTGAAGCCAATTAATCCACTTATTGCACCATCTTAATTTTAAAAAGACAATGCAATATGTCCAGTTAAAGGTGCACTAAGTAATTTGTCTGGTGGAGGGTCTCCATGGAGATGTGCCTAGAATTTTCCACAGTATGGCCATAAACTTGAGAATCTCCATGGAGACTTGCAAGCCAAATCACAGGCTAGATTTGTGGAGAGACGACCCCACTTACAGTACGAATTCACGTTTTTTAAGATATTTTTGAGCAATAAATAAGACCTGTAGCTGAATAAATGCACGACTGATTAGTTTAATGCCATACTGTGGACAATTTAAACCAAAGCATTCCACCTTTAACACGTAACAGCTTTTTACAACATAAATCCATGCTGCAGCCATTGCCAATAACCATTATTTGTTACTATAGTACTCTCACAGTCAATTGCAGTATTGAGTCAGAACAACCATCTCCTCCCAGCCCTCTAATTAGCAAACATTAGCTTGCACTGCTAACATATTAGCATTTAACAGCAGGCCCATTCGCAGCAATTAGCAGTTAGCCTCATACATTCCCTTGTTCAGGCAGAGCGCATGAATCTCAGCTTGTTTGGTATCCATTTGTGTGAGGCCGCTCTCTGTTACCTTCACCTGCTCCTGTCTGTGCCTCAGATCCTCCCTTTTTGTTTTTGGCATACTGGCACTCTCATAATCTGTTTTTAATTGGAGTTTAATTCTCTGCCTAGCACTCTCACTCATCATTTCTCCACAGCAAGTCAGAATCCAAGCTGCAATCCTTAATATCCTCTCCAATTTCCTATCACGATTATGTCTTGAGCATTAATAGTTGTCTGACTCCTCTGTAAGGAGTAACAGAAACAATGAGTTATGGGGTGTTGTCATTAAAAGTTGTATAGAGGACTTTCCAAAGAATGAGAAATCCAGCGACTGTTTGTCCTTTTTCAAATGTTACGCATGCGAGACCCACCCGTCCCCCACAGCTCCCTAAGTAAAAACGCCTCCTCCCGCCTCCTCCTTACGCTTATGCTGTTTGTTTACAGCCGGTGCATGTTCAGAATCGCTGTTGCTGCTGTAACTATACTGTACGTTTTCAAATGATAAGCAGAAGTTTCCTGTCCAGAAGTAATTTAGCGACCAACGCGTCAGTCTTTAGACCCTCTACTTCAGTGCACGTCATCGCTGGAAGGAATCTCGGAGAATCACCTGAGTTTAGCTTCGCTCCTTTTCTCCCTTCTCTTCTTCTTTCAGCGACCTCAAAAACGGACTTTCTTTTGTGGCTAACTGGATTTTTGTTTGCCATCGCAACAAACTTTGTTCTAACTGCAAGGAAGCTACAGTTGGAAAAAGCCTCTAAGAACCACTGCGTTGGTTGAGTAAACGGAGTCTTGCATCTGTGGAATGATTAAGAGGCGTACATAAACCACGTAATTCCAGCGCCGGTGAGTCAGTTATGCTAGAAGCATAGGGAGTTTGATTGACAACCTAACAGGTTGTGGACGTGGTGGGGCCAGCTAAACATTAGCCAATAGATAGCTGGCCCCACCACGTCCACAGTTGATGGATTTTCATTCTTTTTTTTAATTACAAGGCTGCTGCATCTCTATAATGCTATCATAGACAATTTGAAACAAAAAAATTAATCCTCCATACAACCTTTAACATTCTCAGCATACCCATGGACTGTACTTTAGACTTGATAACATGATTGTTATTCTGACCATGCCTTCTGTTGCTTCCTGCCATATTAATTACCTGATGAGATGTATAAGTTTATGAATGATCTACTTGCGTCCATGTGGGAACATAAGAGGAAACAAAGTAAAAGAAATGTAAGCCCTCGTGCTGGGATTGGAATAGAAAATGTCACAATGTGTCGGTGTCAAAACAGTCATCCATATAATAAGGTGGTTTACTGCTATATGGTTAAATATAATGGAATATTAACTAATGTCTCCACCTTAGCTTTCCTTTTTAAGGAAAGGAAAAATCAAAAGTGTCCCTCCTCTGTGTCCTGCAGCATCAGAGCAGTGTCCAGGGGGAACAAGAGGAACACAACAGGAAAACAGTCTTACTCCACTCTGGTGTTTTGGTCGGTGATGAAATGGTTCATTCCCTCAAAGAAAAAAACCAAACAGCTCATTTCACAACTGCTCAGTGTGTGAGCCAGGTAGCCACAAAAACAGCCCATCACTCCATCGTCATGTGAGTTAAAAGTTAAAGGATTCCAACCAGTAGATAGTTTACTTTGACTTTACTAAAAGTGAAAAAAGTGTAGGCAAATAGGTAATTAAAAACAGGAAGAAAACCACAAAGCACACACACAGACAGTAAAGACAATTTCAAAATAAAAGCACACAAATTAAACAGCAATAAAGCAATAAGTATACAAATAAAACCACTGCAAAAAGACCCTGCTACATCTCCCACACAAATAAAACATGAAATAAATATACAAATACAATTAATTTTCATCCTGTTGCACATGCACATCAAATCCACATTCTTGTTGATTTATTTCATTATGAGCTGCATGCGATTGCCTAAATTGTATAGCATCTGTACAAGTGTTCTCAATTAGAGGAAATTCAAGCACACTTACCAACACTGTATAATTATCATATTCGATGTAAGGGCGCGTTTAATTGCAGTGGATAGTCACATCTGTGCATCCAGGAAGCCTTAAATTCCTCGCTCCTCTCATACCCCTCCTGTAACTGTATTCTATGTATTCTACTCTTCATGGTTGTGTATAGAGGCATATTCTCCTCTCTCTGGAGCAGATTGTGCAGATAACGCCATGATTACCTACTGTAAAAGATTGCTGCAGCCGGCCGGGCCAATACCAGCCACCCCGAGTGAGAGGCGCTGAACAGATTTTAGATTAGATAAGCCTCTGTAATCAATCAGATGTCTGGCTCAGAATCAAGGATATTGTGTATAAATATAGGTTTGGCTAATTAAATTTATAAAAACATAATGTTGACATATAGTTGCGGTGTAATCATTAAAATGGCATTAGCAAAAGCAAGTAGGTGGCACTTTAAAGGGCCCATATTACGCCATTTTCTGATCTATGTGTGGTAAGACGGCTATTGAGGCCTATGACGTAGGTGCGTTTACCTGGCGCCCTGCGCGCGGGCTGGTGGACTTTATAAGGGCTCCCTTTCTAGTTGCTCCCCCTTTTGCCCACACGCATTTCCGGGTCCCTGTGTAAACCGCTTATTGATGAAAATATCCAAATTCCTAAGTCATTAATCCTTTTAGTGCCACTGTCTGAGCCCGGCTTCACAGTCGCAACCTCTCAGCTTCATGGTGCATTTTCGTGCGCTCTCGTCTTTGGCCACAGATAATGAATGCCTACTGCTCCTGTCCATTCACAAAAATGTCCAAATTTTTCGTAGTTTCTCTGCTTGGCCATATCATTGTGCCTTGAGCCGTGCGCATCGCCGCGCGCCTTCATCTGCAGTGACAGGTAATGCCCCGTGCAACCTCTTCATTCATGAAATTTCCAAATTCTTACACATCTATCCCTTGTAGCCACACTGCTCGGCTGCACTCACCGTACCGGGTCCTGGGACCGTGCGCTCACTGTATTCCACCAGCGGTATGTGCTTCTCTTAGTTATGCTTAGTTCCAGTGCGCTATAGGATTTACAGTAACTCCCCATGAATGTTTTCAGGTGTCAGTGGTCAGCAGTGGCACAGGGCACGCCACCTCTGCTGTTTTGTCTCTCTTCTGTTTTGGTTCACTGTTTTGTTTTGTCTGCACTGTTTTGTCTTGTCCTCTTGATCATTTCGGTGCATTTGATTTATGCTTTAAGTTGAGAACTGGGGTCTGTTCTTGTGTCTGGCGCTGTTCTCCCGGGCAGAGCACGGGCACCCAGCTCTGGCGCAACTGGGTGCGCGCAAGGAAAACTGGATAATTGTTTTACAATGAACTGTGAGTGATTGGATCTTTTAATACTGTAGCTATTGTTAATGAAATTAAAAATGTGCTTCCTTTAAAATGTAAAATAAAGACCCTGTAAATTATGGACCCTGGCTCTCTCATTTGATATGCTTACCTGTGTGCCTTATACTTAGGTTCCATTTTCCCAAACTAGATTTGGGGTGGCGTTGCTGCAACACAATTTCTATTAATATTCCAATTTGGCTAGCCCTCAACTGCCAAATATGGTATAATATTTCTTCATCAAAAACATACCTGGAGTTGTGTTTTGCTTCATTAACACATGTTTAGCACACAAACCCTGCATATTTAAGATGAGTTAATCTCTCAAACTTAAAACACTCAGTTCCACCTTTGATGTCATGTGATAATACAGAAAGAACTCCACTGTGTTTTTAAACTCTATACACCTTTACTAGAATCATTTGCCAGTCTCTACTGAACTAAAGGTCAAAGGTAGCTGTTAACCTGAAAACTACCAAACATGAAAACACAAGCTTTGGAGATGTAGACAGCCTAATAAGAGTCACTCAAACATGTGTGAATGAAACAAAACACAACTCCGGGTATGAGGAGGTAACATCACATGACATAAAGCTCACAAGAGTCAACTTTGCCTAACATAAGACCTTTAAAATAAGATGGCTCATTAGTAAAATATTTAAACTGCATGATTTTACTTTAATTTTGCTATAGAGAGATTATCTTCTACAGAGAGAGCTGCTGTATTGTCTTGTATCATGTCAGTGTCTTGTAGGATTTCAGCAGAGGGCTAGGCTAGTTGTGTCGATCAGGTATGAGGATGTCCGGCTACTGAAGTTTGAGCCATTTCTTCTCGTCATTTACGCCCTCACCTGCATTTAACACATACGGGTCATTAAGATGTATCCCACTCACTAATGATAATTTAGCATCATAACTTATTTTATCGCACGGTGATAAACTGTTTTAGTGCGCTGACAACATTGTTAGCTAGTGTTGCAATGCATGTTAACCACACAGACAGCCGTGCTTTCCGCACTCAGGCTTCCACTGTGTTGATGAACAAATAATCCGTCTATTGTATGATCCAGTTGCTCTTCTGTCAATCTGGCTACAAAGATCAGAAGTCCTTCAAGTACTTCATAATATAATTACACCACATTATTAAGGCACTATTATTAATTTGTCCTATAACTATTCACATTCTTACATGGAGTACAGTCCCTGACAAAAGTCTTGTCGCTTATCCATTTTGTAGAAACAAAAGCTTATAACCTGACTTTAAATTAATCGATTGGTTTTAGAAATGTCTCATATGAAAGCTAAAACCCTCCCAAATTATGCTCAATATACTAAAATAAATTTGCTTCACTGAAGAAAGATTGATCATTTAATGAACACAGAAAGGTCAGATTTTGGCAAGACAAAAGTCTTGTCGCCTACAGAAAATTGAACAAATAATTTACTTCAAATACAAAAATATGTTGCATAACGTCAGTGAATTAAGTAGTGGTGCTGTGAGATCCATATTTAATATCTTGTATGACTTCCATGAGCTTGAAGGACTGCATCCATGCGGTTCGACAATGGTTCATACAATTTGTTGATGAAGTCATCAGGAATAGCAAAGAAAGCAGTCTTACATGCCTCCCAGAGTTCATCAAGATTCTTTGGTTTTGCCTTCCATGCTTCCTCTTTCATTCTACCCCAGACATGCTCAATGATGTTCATGTCTGGTGACTGGGCTGGCCAGTCCTGGAGCACCTTGATCTTCTTCGCCTTGAGGAACTTTGATGTAGAGATAGAAGTATGTGATGGAGCACCATCCTGCTGCAAAATTTGACCCCTTTTATGGTTGGGAATGTAAGAGGTAGCTAATACTTCTTGATATTTTAGGCTATTGATATTGCCTTCCACCCTGCAAATGTCTCGCACACCCCCATACTGGATGTAACCCCAGACCATGATTTTTCCGCCACCAAACTTAACTGTTTTCTGGGTGAATCTTGGATCCATGCGGGCTCCAGTAGGTCTCCTGCAATATTTGCGGCGGCTGTGATGTAATTCAACTGAGAATTCATCTGAGAAATCCACCTTCTGCCACTTTTCCAGTGTCCATCCTTTTAGCAGGCTGTGGGCCTTGGCAAATGCCACACGGTTTTTTGATTGCCTTTTGTTTAGTGCTGGTTTCTGTGCACTGATTCGACCATGGAGGCCATTTTGAGACAGAATTCTACAAACTGTTCTGGTTGACACAGGGACTTGAGGTGACCAGGCCTGGTGGAGCTCTGCTGCAGTGGAAAAGGGGCTGGCCTTGGATTTTCGAATCAACAAACGGTCCTCCCGAGCAGTTGTCTTGCGGGGTCTGCCGGACCTGGGCTTGTCAAAAACATCTCCAGTCTTTTCAGATCTTTTTCTTATTCTTTGTACTTGACGCTGAGACACATTGAAGGTGTCAGCCACCTCAGCAGTGGATCTGGTCTTCAGCCTCTTGATAATTAACGCTTTGGTCTCAGGGTGGATCTTAGGCATGTTGTCAGAGGTCAAGTTGCAGTTGATGTGAAGGTCTGGTGTGCTGGGGTTCTTTTTATACACATCCACTAATTGATTGATCAGTAACTGATCACAGGTGAGGCTGTAATCTAGGATTGGGTGCATCATATGACAAGGCGACAAGACTTTTGTCTTGCCAAAATCTGACCTTTCTGTGTTCATTAAATGATCAATCTTTCTTCAGTGAAGCAAATTTATTTTAGTATATTGAGCATAATTTGGGAGGGTTTTAGCTTTCATATGAGACATTTCTAAAACCAATCGATTAATTTAAAGTCAGGTTATAAGCTTTTGTTTCTACAAAATAGATAAGCGACAAGACTTTTGTCAGGGACTGTACTTCACACAAAGCCTACCCCTCTTACCTCTGGAATTACTATAATTTCCTGTTCTTGTTCTTTACTTCCTCCCATGCTGCTTTGAAAGTTTCCTTCAGGAGCACACTTTCTCTTTACCTGGATTTACCTCTACTAACACCACATCTACATGCCCAAGGGGAGAGTTAAAGCTTTCATTTATTTATACAAGACATCCTTTAATTTATGGCTTCTTGGAGGTCATGGTCTAAACTGTTGTCTTCTGTGTTTTAATAAGCACCACACTTCCCCTGACTGAATTATAAATAGTCCCTTTAGGCTGAACTCTTTATGGATGCTTTTATGTAAATCTCCCTTTATCAACACTGTGGACACCCACGCATTGTACAATTATACGGTTTAAAGTTTATATTTAAAGGTGCACTATGCAACTTTTCTGGTGGGGGTGCATTTTGTGATTGCTTTGACTGGAATATTTCACAGCTTGGCAGCCTAAACCTCTCTAGCATATTAAATCTAGAAGTGTGCAAAAATATCAAAATATTGATATATCGTACTAAATTTGGTGATACACTATCATCATCATGGGCTGCTCAATATATCGCCTAGAGTATTTTTTTGGTATCTTTTAGCTATTTCTTTTGTGACACTGCTACAATTTTGTTGCTTATTTAGTGGAAGGAAACTTGTTTATGCAATACACTTGACATAGTCACTGTTTTGATGATTAAAATAGATGTATTTCATATTAACTTTGCACAAGTAGTGGTTTAACAAAGATATATTGTTGCTGAAGTGTACTTGGCTCTTTAAGATCAAAAATATATCACAGAGTATCATGTGCAGTATATCGATTATCATGTGTATCGCCATATTGTGATAATATCTTACTGTGAGCCATGTATTGAGTATCGTATCAAATTAAGAGGGACCCTGTGATTCCCAGCCCTAATTAATTCTATTACAAGAGTTTTATTGTTAAAGCTACATTGAAAAACCTGACCTGCATAGTAGTGGCACACATTCCAGGCAAGTAATAACAAGTTTAGTTGCCAGTGGGTTCCTATAATGAGCTTTCTCAAAGTTTATAAAACACAAGAAGGTCCTCCAGTCTGAAGGCGCTATGTAAATGTGAGTGGTGACTTCAGATCAAGCACCTGCTGAAAACCACATGATACATTTATCTCTAGTTTTGGGGTACCTCCATTTCCAGGAACCAGGTCCTGTAGTGAGAGGGTGCCTTCACTGGAGGATTATCACAGGTAAACAAGGATTTAGCATAATATGGGCCATGCCTGTTTTGGCTTCTGTGGGATATGGGGGTCATGTAAACACTACAGCAGCTTCCCAATCCACTGTGGGAGGAGGCGATAAGGGAATTAAAGGGAATGAGCTGTCTAATCCCTTTAATTTGACTCACTCTGCCTCCTCCTTATTCTTCCTCCATGCTGCGGTTTAGGCTTCCTTTTACTCATTGTCTGTTACCGTCTCACTGCATTTGACCTTTAAAAATGGGGGCGCAATTACATTTTGAATTTAATTTTCCTCTAAGAAACCTGTTGGGAAAGTTGCATCAGTGAAAGTCAAGGGGGCAAAGGAATTCTATCAAAAGTTTTAGCAGTGCAAAACCCTGAATACTTTAACAAAAAGTGGACAAAGAGAAGCTAAGTACATGCAAATAGGTGGCATTGGTTTGAAATAGTAGGATAATGGAAAAAAAAGTATTATTTAGAATTTATTATTACCATTTATATTGTTGCTCTTTGTTATTGTATTATATTGTTATGTGTGATCTACTGTGTCCTAATAATTTTCCCTGTGGATCAATAAAGTTTGTCTAATTCTTCTAGAAACTCATAATTCAATTGGTGACGCTAACCACACTAAGTGAGGTGGGAGAAGTGTCTGGTGCATTGACACAAAGACAGTACACAGTATCATTAAAACTGATCTCTTTCTATCCTTATTTTATTTGTGTATCCGCATAAAAATATATTATACGTGCAATTGAAATGAATGAAAATTGGCAGTGTAAATAACCACTATGTTTACTTGTAACCAAGCGGCTGCACTCTGGCCCTCGGGTCTGCACATTTACCCACACGAAACAAGCCTCTGAATGCTCCGTAAAGCATTTGATGTCTGCTGTTAACCTTTGACTTTTGTGTATTGTTTTTTCATTGCTGTTTTACCACTCTAGCATTGCTGTGGTTTCCATTATGTTCCTTCGCTACCATTGGTGGCTTCAGGCTTCAATCTAGAGTCACACAGACAGGTCACAGCTGCCAAATGGACAAACAAAAAATGCACTGGTGAAATGTTACCTGAACTACAACAGCATGCTTATAACTACATGCTTGTCCATATTGTGTGGATTGAGAAATGTCCAGGGCCATAAAGGTTCACAAAAGACTGCAGCTGAGTGGAATAAAATATCTGCTGCCATTTTCTATTTATTTTTCCTTATTTCTTCGGTTGAATTCCAATTTTACAATGCCTTCTTAAAATGCATACAGTAAGCATGGCGCTACATCATAGTGCAGTGAATGTGACATTGAAGGAGTGTGGGGCAGCTCCCATATAAATCTACAGGAAGGAGGTCATGAGGGCTTATTTAAGTACATACAGAAAGCAAGTGTTCTTTACCTAGACTTATTGGATTTCACAATGGCGCTTATTCTTGTTCATACACTGATCAAAGACTTCTTCCGGTGCATATAAAGGTGTGGATTGAAATAAAAATAGTCTCAAGTGTAGAGTTCTGAATGTGCTGCTTTTGAATGCAATGAATGAGCCGCAGAAGCAAATGACAGCTAGTTTGAAAAATACTAATATATAAAACTCAAGGCATTAACCCTCTCTTCCTGCAATCAAAGGTATGTGCATGTATAATTTCTAGTCAAAAACAACAACAAAAAACAAAACAAAACTCACACCATACACCATATACCAAAAAGAATATTTTCAATTTTCACGATTTCATAAATGTATCCTGTTTAATACTGGAAATGAAATTTCAGGTTGTCAACACAAACGACTTTTCGTTCATATGCCAAAGACTGTTCACCACATAATTTCCAAATGTTACAAAAAGATCTACATTTGAAGTACAAATAAGGTCCTAATTGTGAGGAAATGACCAGGTGACACACAACCTTTGAGCTCCCAGCATCCTTCAGTGCACAGCTGGTTGGGGATCAGTAGAATGTGACATATGTGTAGAGTGCGAAGAGAGTTTTAAATGCATTCTGCTGCTGATCCAGACTCTTTCTCACCAGCACGTTGTGTTTATGCAGGTGTGGGGTTAGTCTCACATTAGTGCGTCTTATATTTACCTGAAACAAAACAAAAACAATGTAACACTTAATTGTCGTAATAACAAAATATGTAGCCTGTATTTTAGCCCTTTTGCTAAATAAATTGTGGATTTTACTATAGCCATGGTATTTCAAACACCAAAGAAATATCAAGTGTTCAAAAACAGCAGCTAAAGTTGATCCTCATTACGGGATACTGCATCTGCTGTCGTCACTGTCTTTCACCAATCCTACCTTAACCTTATCTTACAGCATTTGTGGTTTTCCCCCTCATTTTTCTCCCCCTGCCAAGCTCTCACCAACTCATTGTCATAAGAGGGGCTGCTTCTTTTTATTGACAGCTAGATTGATTGGTAAGCGACCACTCAGGCCTCATCCATCTATCATAGCTCTGAAGAAATGAAGACACAAACTAGGGAGGGGATTCCTAATGAGTGACAGAGCAGCGGACTGGTGGAGGCAAGTCTATAGTCCATCACTCATCATCAGGAAGCAAAGAGAGAGAGAGTGGAGTGAACTAGTCACACTTGCACCACATCGATCATGAATATGTAGGATGGTCGTTAGTGGAAGAGAATAAGCAGATAAGAAGCCAAGGAAGAGCTGACGAAGTAAGATATGCTCTAATGTGTCTGTATTTTGTTTGTTGATGAGAGCAGACTGTATGTTTTCCACTCTACTTTGCACTGACATCACGCTGGGGATGTTCTACATGTTCTTTTGGCGGAATGTGACGCATTAGTAAAAACTGCCAAAAATATTTTAATATAGTCTGAAAACTAAAGAAAAAAATACAAAATGGATTTAAACGACACATTTTCAGGTGCCTGCAATCAAAATGTGTTCCTGGTCCTGTTTTGGTGTTTAATTTTCAGCAAAAAGGGTTGTAGTGAAAAATTATAGTGACTGTAATTTTACATGTGAGAGACTTATTTAAACTTCAGACAGAGCAGTGCTTTCTGTTAGCTTTGTACTTCCAGGAAATGTTGATAACATCAGTTGCAAAGTATCAATAAGAACATGGATTGTATTAAATATTGCCTTGGATCTATGTGCATATCCAAAATAGACTAACCTTCATTCTAATGTTTAATGATAAAGTACATAACCTTTTGCATTACCTTAAAACTCAAAGTGCTTTTCGTCAGTGAGAGGGCCAATGAAGTGTCTTGCCCAAGAACACAACAACCACTCCTGTTTAACTTCTGAGAACAGACAAACGACCACTCCTTTATAAATGATGTTAATATAGGCCAGGTGGATGAGGTGCCTTGCTCAGGGGCACAGCAAATGAGGAATTATATCGTCAGTGATTGTGGTAAAGAATGTAGTTCATTAGGAGTTTAGCATTAATTAGCCTACATCTTACAAAAGGATCATTCTCAAGGCCTGGATGGCACTTGGAAAGACATTTTTATTGTGTAGGAAGTCTGATAAGCACTCGTGGAGTAAAACATTGTCTATCGTGTAAGAGTTACAGTTACAGTTCTCTAGAGTTGCAGTTCTGAGCTCCAGTGGGAGATTTACTGTTTCCACACTGTTCTCTAGCAGATTATAAAGAAGAAGAAAAACAGAAATGAGAGTTTTAATGTATTTGATGTTAATCTAAGTAGAATTCCCAGTGAGAATAGAACCTTTTTATAGGAACACTGAAAAATCTGTGGATTAAGTTTTTTATTTGTTTGTTGTTACAATATAAGATAAAACTGTAAAATCCCTAAACTCCACTAAGCAAAATCAGTTTTGGAATATAATGTACTTTACTTAAGTACATTTTAAAGTAGATACATTTTACTTTTACTTCACTACCCTCTCCAGGTGGGTGGAGAGTCCCTGCCTCAAGTGGAGGAGTGACAGTTGTGGACAGTTGTGGTAAAGAGGGAGCTGAGCCGAAAGGCAAAGCTCTCGATTTACTGGCCAATCTACATTCTTACCCTCACCTATGGTCATGAGCTTTGGGTAATGACCAAAAGGACAAGATCGTGGATACAAGCGGCCAAAATTAGTTTTGTCAGCAGAGTGGCTGGGTGCTCCCTTAGAGGTAGGGTTAGGAGCTCAGTCACATGGGAGGAGCTCAGAGTAGAGCCGCTGCTCCTCCACGTTGAGAGGAGCCAGCTGAGGTGGCTCGGGCATCTGTTCCAGATGCCTCCTGGACGAGGTGTCCAGGGTGAAGGAAATCTGGGAGTCCCTGCTTAGACTGTTGCCCCCGCGACCCGGCCTCGGATAAGTGGAAGAAAATGGATGGATGGATTCACTACATTTGAGAGGAGGTAACTGTATTTTTTACACATTTTTGAACTGCAGTGAAAAGTAAAAGTATTTTTTATTTCTGTTTGTGACCTGTTGAATAGTATGAGAGTTTATTTTTTAACACTGTAATCTGAACAAACAAATACATACAATTTTACTCTTTACATTTTACTTTTTTTAACGGGCACTTATACTTAAGTACATTTTATCATGTGACACTTTTACTTTTACTTTTTTGCTCTGGTATCTATACTTTTCCTTAAATAACAAAATCCACCATTAAGCAAAATATAATCTTCTTCCAAAGCACCTCTAAAATTCCTTCAGTTTGGTTCATTTTCCACTAGTTGAATTGATTCAAAATCATATGCTCTCCTTATCTCCCATTGTCACCATGTAATATTTGTAACCAATTTCACCAGTGCCTCCCCATTCATGTGTCTGTCCATCTATTTGCCTTGTTCGGAGCTGTAATTCCTGAGCGTCGTTGTGTTGGGAGATAGATGGTTTGATTGTCACGGCTGGACAACTAATTTCCTGTGATATTTACCATTCAGGCTCTGGCGGACACACTCTCACTGATAGAAGCCCGATATGCTGAAGTGAGCCATGGTTCTTTTTGTTTTTATGTGCATGGTTGAACATGTGTAACTCCCTTCTGCCCAGTTTCCCGACAGATTGTATTATTGGCGGTAAAATAATGTGATTCTGGGATATTTTGTGTTATTTTGGATTTGTATTGGCGACGAGGAGCAGTTCTGACAGTTGGATGTGTGTATGAAGGACCAATACACACTGCTTCTATGACAGGTTTAATTTGTTGAATATGTGCCGCTTTGAATTTCTGGCCCAGCTTTGAGTGTGATTTTTGACAGGTGCTGCCATATTGGAGGTGAGTACAAAAAATGAGAAAATGAAAGGGGCTACTTTGAATTTTGATGTGCATGTTTTTTTTTTTTTAATTTGTTGGCCATATTTCTGAATAGTGCTGCAAAGAATTGTACAAAGTTCAAAATATATGATTTTGTCCAAACTCAGGCTTTTTTCCTCAAAGAATAGGGCCACTGGAGGTAGGATTCATATTGTGCCTCCCTTTCTTTGTTGTGCAAATAGTTTTAAAGGAATCCTGTCTGTAGAATTTTCTTATTTCATAAATATTACCTGTCTTTGTTTTCAAACAAGAAATTGACATTTTCAAATTCATTTTGAATTACTTTTTGGAAAGCACTCTATAAATAAAGATTAACATTTTGTTTATATTTTGTATTATTTGGTTCTAAAGCCAATTAAGTCCAAAAGAGCTAGATATGATGTGTCCTCAGTATTATGCCAGCTACTGGCACCCAAAGTTCAAAACTGAGGTTGTTGTTTATAAGACGCTCAACCAACTTTTGAGAGAAGTTTTCTGACTGTAGTGTCTTCTCCACTGAGTGAGGAGATCTGACCTTTTTCCTTGTGCATTAAGTAATGAGCAATAACCCCAGCCTGTGATGAATGGAAAGCTTTCTTCTTTCCCAGAGTTCTTTTTTTTAAACTCTTAAATACTTAAAAAAAAAAAAAAAGCAATGTAACTTTTCTGAAGGAGGGTGCACCACCTGCTTGCATTCATGGGGTAGTAGTTTAGTATTAGTCCCCCCACAGTGTTGAACTATTGTTATAAAGGTCCTATTTTACGCAAAAATTGACTCTTATGAGCTTTAAGCCATGTTAGAATGTTGTTACCTTATCAAGAACACACCTGAAGTTATGTTCAGGTCTGAGTAATCAGACCTGAACATGCACAGGTCTGAGTAATCATTTATTATTACTCTGTCTACATCTCCAAAGCTCAAAATGCTCTGTTCCACCTTGTGATGTCATGAAGCGGTAGTTTTCAAGTTAACAGCCACATTTTACCTTTATTTCAGTAAAGATAGGGGCTGAATTCATCCAAATGATTCTAGTGGTGTACAGTGAAGCATTTCCTGTATTATCACATGGCATTACAAGGTAGAACAGAGTCTTTTCTGCTTGAGAGCAAAACTAAATATGCAGAGTTTGTGTGTTAAACGTGTGAATGTAACAAAACACAACAAAAATAAACCATCATGTCAATTTCCCTTGTGGATCAATTAAGTTTGTCTAAGTCTAAATCTATTTTGTCACCACACTTATAGACTTCTTCAGCCATTGGTTGATATCCTACACCATCCCTTAGAGTAAAATCAGTTGGATCAGCACAGCTCCATAGATCAGTGTTGCCTGAGCGGTGAGGGGGTGGAATGGAAACTGGACGTGTAATTGAAATAAATGTTGGCCTCTGGCAGGTGGGATGCCTTGTTTGAGCAGGTGCATCCAGATATGTAGCCCTTTGGCGTGAGTGTGAGACAATAAAAGCAGTTAAGAGTTTCCTCTGGCCCTGGAGTCACAGGCCCTGCATATAAACAGCTGCAGTGTCATCAGTCATGAGGGCGCCGATCATTGCTGGAGGAGGGCTCACAGAGGAAGTGGGATACAAAATCAAGGTTCTGTGTTGCTCATAATGGCTACATTTCTTGGTCAAGGTAACATAGTCTTGCCTGAAGTACACAAAGTTTATATGTCTCATTATTGTTAAGAGATATAGAAATATAATTTTTGTCAACAATTCAATGCATGCAATATTTTAATCTATATCCGAACACAATAAGTTTTGTCTTAATTAACTGTCAAAATAATCAAAACAAGGCACAGAAATGTATTTATAAGCTTATAGACCCTTTTCGTGTTTGTTAACAGAACCTCTGCATTCTAAAGGCTGGTATTGGTTCATAAGTCCAATGCATTTTCAATGGTGAGTTGGCGTTAGTCTGCAAACATCCCTAACTAAAACCAGGGCTGTGTTGGCGACAGACATCCACTTGACCACACATGAATAACATCAGAGCTCTTCATTAGAAAACATAACATCTAAGTGTTAGGGTTGTTTTATTTATGTGGTAAATGATCATGAGGTAAACAGCTCTTAAATCAAATGATATTCTGGGCAATAATGCATCTAAAATATAATGGGTCACAACAGTTTGACAACAAAACGTGTTTTATTTGACCATGACAAATCCTACTTTAATCATTTATATAGAAGTTATATATTACTCATAATACTTGTTGCCAAATACAATGAACATGTAAACAACAACAACAATTTGTCTACAAACATCAAAATTAATGATTTCTCTCTGACTGCCTTTAATGAATGGCTTAGAGCTTTTACATCAGTGCCAGACGTTGTGCTCAGCCATTCTAAACACATCAGTCCAGGAAGGGTCTATAACGACATCCTCTCCCATTACTTATAATGGGATATATTTTTTCTAACAGCGTAAATGCCTTGGCGAAGGTCTGCTTTCTCCAGGATTAACTTAGTTGCACAATTTATTCATTGTCAACATTGCCATTTGCCAACCTGGGATTCAAACAAATACAATTGCTATACTTATGTGTGTGTCACACATGAGGTAGAGCACCATTCTCCTTTGATTGCACTTCATACAACATACATTTTCAGTTGCATCGGTGGGCTCATTATGCTGCAGTCTAACCTTAATCATCCCACTAAACTAGATGTAGTAAAATGACAATCAAAGCCCCTGCAGATAAACCAAACACCATAAAACAAATCTATTTTCTCGTCTGCAGAATCAGATCTGAGCTCAGAATTTAGAGCTGACAATAAAACCGATGGATGAGGTGTTTTATTCTCCCCATGTTTGCACTTACACACACACACACGCACACACACACACACGCACACACACACACACGCACACACACACACTAACATCTGTTGTGCTGCCCGTCTACAGCGCAGCCATGTTGTGTCTGAGATAAAATGGCCTCCTCAGGGTAGGAACAGCTTCACTTAATTTCTCGCACTCGCCCCCAGTGTGAAGTGCAGTAAAAGAAATACGAGATTGTAGTTGTTGGAGCAATAGACCAGATCCATCAAGAGGAAATCAGTGGTTTTCGCTCACTCCTGTTTTTTTACCGTCTAATCCTGTCCTCTGTTTTTTTCATTACGCCGTCCCTGCCACTTTGTCATCTTGTCATCCACTCTCCCTCATCCAATTCCCACGATTTGTTCCTTTTCAAATCACTCACATGCACTTGAGGCCATCCACTGCCTCTCTGCTACCTCCTTACCTGCACTTATCTGTTTTTAATCCTTCTATCTGGGTTTCTTTTCCTCCGTCACTGCAGTGCTCCTCCACTCTGACCACCTCCATCTTACCATCTCCTGCGTAATCCCCTCACCCTCTCAGCCAGATGCTTATCACTCTTCTGCTTTTCTTTTATTCTTTGCTATTCTCTCTATCCTCGCTTCTTAGCTTCAATCCAGTCAGTTTTACTTCATCATATATCTTGTTAATATCATTCGCAAACCATTTGAAAACAACCAGAATGATCTTTTCACCAATTGATGGCAGTAGCTCAGTTGGTAGAGTAGTTGTCCTCTCATTCAAAGGTTGGTGGTTCAAATCCCGCTCTAGTTGTGGTCAGATCTAATCCTAAACTCACAGAATTTCCCCACTGTGGGACTAATAAAGGCTTATCTTAAATACTATTACTGTATCCTTGGGCAGTACACTATATCAATACATCAGTATCTGTGTAGGCTAGTGATGTGTGTGTGTGAATAGGTGAGTGGTTCCTTGATGTCAAGAGCTTTTAATTCCTTTGAAGGTACAAACTATAGGTATATAAACTGGACCATTCAGTTGGCTTTTTTCTGTTTGGTTTCTAATTTCTTTATCTGGGCTTTGGACTGAATACCTTAGCTTATATGTCTCAATCAAACAAAATAAAAATCTACATATGAATAAATTTTTGTGAGAAATATTAACTGTTAGTTGAACTAATAGTTAACATCGCTACCAATTTTGAAAGCTCAAAGTGGAGGTAACGCAAGAAGTAAGCAACCAAAACTATGTTATTTGAGTGTTTGACCTGAAACAACGCACATTCATAAACACTTCTGTAACCTAAATTTGGAATCCTGGATATTGAAAACATCTTAATTGGCCCTCACCAGTGACTTTAGTCAATGGCGAGGGCTATTGTTCTTCGTTTGTGTTATTATTTTTCCTTGCAAACGATCGCGATTTTGAAGGCCTGAACATCGACGAAAAGTCCCACATGGGGGTATCAGATCGACTGGTCCGGCGAAAAATTTGATAAAATGGGCATCGCGACAATTCCCAAAGTGACCCCGCTCGATAGCGCCCCCTTGAAAAATCAAAATTTCAACATGAATGGGCAGCTGAAAAGAATATTTTGGCGTAGGCTGACAAAATTCGGAACAGTGATAGAGCTCAGGGAGAGAAACAAAAAAGTCATTCATAACACTGCTCTATGACGCACAGGAAGTCGGCCATATTGGATCAAAAATTCGGCGCCGTTTTGACTTGGGTGTGTGCAAAAAGATTCAAGTAAGGGACTTGAATCTTTTTGCATTTAGTCCAAATGAGCTCAGATTTGACATGTCAAATCTACAGACATAGGTTCACATAAATCATCCATGTTTTTTCTTAACTCCTTACGGTTTGCCCGTAGCACGCCGGCGAAAAACGCCTTCATTTCCTGTTTTTTTGATGACCTCTCACGGCCACGGGCATTGGCCTAGAGAGCTCAAATTCAAATCACAACTGCGTGACCCCGGCCCGAATGTAATGAAATATGAAATATAATAAAAGTGAACACTATAGCGCCCCCTAGCATAGACGTGAAACGTCTACATTATCAGATCTGGACCAAATTCGGGGATTAAATTCTATGCAGGATTACAAGCAAATAAATGTATTATGAACATGGGGCAATTTTCACGGTTGGCCAGCAGGGGCACAAACACTCCCCCAAAAAATAGTTTAAAATCTATTACACGCACATGCTTTGATCTATCGTGCTGAAATTTTAATCACTAATGTTTGATCTCAGCCTGAATATAATACACTATAAAGTATATGAAAAGTGAACACTATAGCGCCCCCTATCATAGACAAAAAACGTCAGCATTATTGGATTTGGACCAAATTCGGGGATTAAATTCTATGCATGATTAGAAGCAAATAAATGTATTATGGACATGGGGCAATTTTCAGGGTTGGCCAGTAGGGGCGCACTGACTCCTACGATATATTTAAAGGTGCATATTTAAAGGTACAGTGGACGAGCTGGTGGCCTGGGCGGCTGTCAGTAAGAGCGAGTGGCGAGCCGGAGCGGTCGTGGGTCCCTGATGCAAACTGCGGCGAGGGCCACCATAGCCGCGCGCCGCTTTAATGTTTGTATTAGTCTTATGGAGTTATGTGTTTATGCTTCTTTAGCTCAGTTTTATTGTTAGGCTGGATAACATTTAGTTTCACTCAATTGATGCCTAAATGTCAGTAGGGTCAGTATGACAATTGTCAAATGTGGAAAATCTGACCAATATATAGTCTTAAACTATTGTTAGTAAAAAGAATTAGAACATGCACTATTGGCTTTAATGTGCGGTTTAAGGGCCCATATTGTGCTATTTTTGATCTATGTGATAATGTTGTTTCCGCATCACAAACACCTGGAGTTTTTTTGTTTCATTCTCACATGTTTAACACACAAACCCTGCAGATTTAGGCTGAGATCTTCTCTCAAACAGAAAACACTCTGTTCCACCTTGTGATGTCATGAAGTAATAAAAGAAGTGCTCCACTGTTTTTAAACTCCATACACCTTCTCTAGAGTCATTTGGATGATTTTAGGCCTGGAATTTCCAATCTCTACGGAACTAAAGATTAAAGGTAGCTGTTAACTACCACTTCATGACATCACAAGGTGGAACAGAGCATTTTGAGCTTTGGAGATGTAAACAGACTAATAATAAAGTGTTACTCAAATATGTGTGAATGAAACAAAACACAACTCCAGGTCTGTTTTTGAGGAGGTAACAACATTATAACAAAAGCTCACAAGAGTAAATTTTGCATAATATATAGGACCTTTTAACAATGAAAGTAATTACATGTTGTAATTAAATTGAACAGAAAATGACTAGGCAGATGTTTTAGTGCTGTATTTTTGTATTATTGATGGAAATGACACGGATCATCTGCCCAGAATCAGGAAACCAAATCTTACTATGAATTGTAGTCTTACGGTCTATCGAGTCTGCAAAAACCTCCCCATAGATCATCCAGTAAGGCATGTAGAAGATGTTTCGTGCCAGACGCCATGTTGGCTCCTCGTCCGGGTGGAGGATGGCCTGACGTGCCACTCCAAAACTCATGAGCACCACCAGCATGAGCACCACAAAATGTTTCTATATATTTTTTGCAGTCTTGTGTGAGTCTTGGAATCTCGTTTGGTTGTTTTAAAAGTTCATTGTGTAACTTTTCTGGTGGAGGGCCGTCAAATGCTTTTCTCCATGTAGATGTTATTCCTGTGTCTGAAATGTTTCACAGTATGGCATTAAACAGCTCTACTTTACTTTATTAATTTACAGGTGGTTTTAAAGCTCAAAAATACCTAGAAAAACAGACATTCTGACAGTAACAAGTTACAGAATGCCTGTTTATCTTGGTATTTTTGAGCTTTAAAACCACCTGTAATTGAATAAATGTAAAGTAATTTATATCATACTGTGGAACAGTCCAGGCAGAACAATGACTTCTCCATAGAAACAAGAAGATGACGGACTCCCAACCAAAAAGTTACATACTACACCTTTAACCACACCTTAGCTAAAAGATCAAATAAAGATAAAGAGGAACAGCTAAACCAGATCTGTTAACATCACTGGACACAAGCCAACCACAAACACTAGGAAGAAGGAAGGACTGAAATAAAATCTGAGCGCTACAGTACTTAGAATTTATTATTTTAATCTGAAAATTTATGTTGAATTGGCTTGTTTATTTTTGTGTCTAAGTTAACCAGGTCAACACATTTAAGACTTTATTGATCCGCAAAGGAATTTATTCATACACATAGCTAAAAAATCATAATGTAAGAATATTTTTTAACAAAGCGCGAATAGTAATATCTAAATAAAATGAATTCACTTGTCTTACTTACATAATTTTGAATGGTTTAGAGTGATTAAACTTGTGAAGACATTTTCACTTGATTATACAAGAAAAAACTCCATTAACAGATCAGTTTTATTGAAACATGAAAAAATATGTTGAAACTGGACGAAAAATCTAAAAAAAAAAAAAAAAAAAAATTAGTAAAGACTCAAGACAATTCAATTCAAGTAATTTTAACTGTGGTTTTATAGAGTAAGAAATGCAGTCTATCATTAAAGGTGCATTGTGTAATTTTTTGGTTGGGGGTCCGTCACCTGCTTGTTTCTATGGAGATGTTATTGTTTTGCCTGGAATGTCCCACAGTATGACATTAAACAGCTCTAACTTACATTTATTAATTTACAGGTGGTTTTATAGCTCAAAAATACCTAGAAAAACAAACATTCTGTATTTCTCCACAGATCTGACCTGTAACTTGGTCTGGTTTGGTCTCCATGTAGATGGAAAGGTTTAATGCCATACTGTGAAACATTCCAGACAAACCAATAACATCTTCATGAAGAAAAGCATTTGACAGACCCTCCACCAGAAAAGTTACACAGTGCACCTTTAACTCTTGCAGAGAGAGCTGAAACAAAACAGTTATATACAGATATCTCGATGTAAATAAATCCAAATAAATAAAATAAAATAAAGCCTGTACCGTGTGCGTGCAGAGCTCTTCAGAGGGGACGTGTTGAAGACAGTTTTACAGAGGTGCAGATCCTGGTGAAGTCTCAGCTCATCTGTCAAACACACTCACATTCTTCATTCTTCCTCTTCAGAGAATCAGGCCGGACCTGTTCTGTGGATGCCAGTACAGTGCAGTGCAGGGCCAGGGCCAGAGCGAGGGTGAGGCTGGCATCACATGATTTAACTTTGGACATGACACGGAAGCATATGATTTACAGTAACAGGTTGTTGTAGCAGGGTGTTTTCAGTTTCAATATATAGGCAAACTCTATATTATGTTTTATTCTTTAACATGATTTTTTTTTCCAGTATTCTTGAATTGTTTTATTATTTAAAACATTAAATTAATACATACAATTTATTATACCCGTATAATATTTGAGACCTGAATATTGTCAATTTAGAATCATTAAACTTGGGGAAACCTGGGTGTGGCCAGTCAGACCGTGTGGAACATTTTGTACAATAATGTCCTAAATGCAATGACGTATCATGCGGCTGTAATTTGAAGTTGCTCTACAGCGCCCTCTGGAAATTGTGAAATGTGGAAATGTATTTGTCATAAACATTTCAAATCTGGAAACCATATTCTCCACATGAAACTGAACAATTTCTATCTCCAGTTGTTGTGTAGCTGTGACAATGTCAGAAAGTCTCCCATTGTTAGATGCTATTGATTTGCATGTTCAGCTCAGACAGTTATAGGTCAGATCTGTGCAGATGTGAGCTCAGTAAGAAGTCATACTGCATTTTTTTTTAGGTATTTTGAGCAGTAAAGCACATGTAATGAAATAAATGCTACATAGATATGAAGGCTATGTTTAATGCCATACTGTGCAGCCTTCTAGAATAATAATGAGTATTTAATTACATTGTATTTTTATTTTAGTTTGTTCATTTTTAAATGTAAATCTAAAATTGTAGATAATGGTAATCTTGTAACATTTAAATAAAACGTTTTTAATATTTTTGACGCTCAAAACATGCGTCAAAGCCGCTGATGTGCGTCACCAGCACACACTGGCAGCCGGACTTACCGGCACCTACATCAGCGGTATGATTTTCAGCCCAATGAGGATAAATCCAAGAAAAGAAAAGTTTCTGAAGAAAACAGAACGCTTAATGCATTTGCTTTCACGGCTGATGAGACTGGTACACACGGTACACGACAGTGGATAATTTAAGTTTGGATTTTTATTTCCTATGAGGAGGACTCAAATAATAATGTGTTTAATGCAGCTTTGCGCACATTTGTTTACTTATACAGAAGCGAAACTTAAAACCACATGGCTAATTTGCATAAACTGAAAAAACAGCTGCTCCTTGTGCCGCTGTTCAGCTTCTGTCAGACTAAAGGGCAGGACTCAGTGGAATATGCGTGTTCTTTCTGTGACTGAGGGATGTTCTGCCTATGGTGAGTCTGTTCTGTGCTTCTATCGCGTTGGAGATATTCATGTTAAACTTTTCAGAGATTATACTGTGCAGGTCCTGTTGTGATGAAAAGACTGAAAGGTGTAAATAATTCTCTTAAGACTCGCGCTTATGAGCTGTAGTGGAGGTTGATGCGCTTGTTGGAGTCTGTTTTCTGGGAGTTGTAGTTTTGCCTGTAGTTCCTCTGGTTAGCGCTGGTTTAGAGTCAAAAGGGTTTTGTGGCTCCGGGTGTTTTCTTTTCTGTGGGAGACGGTCCAAATGGCTCTTTGAGTATTTAAGGTTGCCGACTCCTGGCCTATAGCGTTGGGACAGTTGCCATGGTGATTCCCGCCAGGTGAGCGTGAGTCACGTGAGCACAGGTGGCTTATGGGTGCCTTTAAATATGGCGCGGGAGTCGGGAGTCGGGAGGACGTGGCACCGGGAGCCAACGGATACTTGTATGTTTCCGCTTCGGTTTATACATCTTTTAATGCGCATTTTCACAACAACAAAAGGGAGATATTCTAAAACCATCGCTGCTGCATCACGCCGGACTCGGGAAAACGCGCCAAACGTGTCCCGCCGCTCAGATCACCACGTCACCACGTCGAGCCACGCGGAGGAGTCCAGATAAGTTTTACCTGTTGCCTGACCAGCCAAGGCCGGACATGTTTTTACAACGTTTAGTTTATAAGGCCCATTGCGTTAAAATGGGATGTTTTTGAAGTCCCTCCGTCGTTCAGGTAGGATCCATGACAAAGGAGAAAATCAATTATGTCACTGGACAAACTGAATTGAATTTCTCCTTTGCTATAGGCCTACATGTCCCCTTTTGTTGTACAGTTCCCCCGTCGCTAGACAGTTCCCCTTTGTTATACAGTTTCCCTTTGTTATTTCCCCTTTGCGATGAATTTCCCCTTTTGGCGGGATGTTGGAGGTTCTGGCTGCGCACGCAACTTTACCTGTGTGTGTCTTTTTGTGAATTCGAACAATTATCGCAATGAAATGTTTATGTAATTGCTGAAATGTTCATGCCTGTTTAATGTTAATGTCTGTACTAAATTTGCTCTTCGCTCTGGTTGATGATTTTTTTTTTTTTTTTTTTTTTTTTTTAATGCAGTGTGTGGTTTGAATAATGCTGTGATGGGGTTTCATGTGACATTTGCTTCGCTTTTGTTGAAACTAAATGCTGTGTGTTATTTCACATTCTGGATTTGTCTAAATGCAATGATTTACTAAAGAAATGGAATATGAAAGGAAAAATCAGGGTCAAACTGTGTGGCCTTAAGTCCTGAATTTTTCTGGTAAAAGGGAGCACAAACTCAAAGAAATGCAAGGAAGGAAATTATCCCAGAAATTAACACGCTCATGAAACAAAACAAAATACACTGAGGTAGGCGTACTTGACGAATTTCTCGTGATGGAAATTAATTCTTTGCGTTTGAGCCATTTTTCGACCACTGCTGCTGCTCACGACCCATCTCCAGGTCTTGAGCTTTGGTCCAGACCATCAGGAAGACCACAGGTGAATAAACTGTTAAAGCTGAAATATACTAGCCTTTAAGAAAGAGCCAAGCTAAAATGTACTCTTTACCGAATACTGCTAAACCATGCTAACTTCTGTCGTGTACTGTCTGCTAAGATAAAATATACAGGTCTAAGTATTTACTTATTTATAACACAAGCTAAAGCTAATGCTAAATCTACTTCATGTCTTGCAACTGTGAGACATGAAGATCATCTGCGGCAACTGTAGCAGATGTTTATTTTATTTGAATACAGCTAAGGTTAAAACATGATGTTTGCCATATTATGTTACTGGATTTTGAACATTGCTAAGCTAAACCATGCTAATGTTACTTTATATTATTTGAATACAGCTAAGGATAAAACAATGTTTGCCATATTATGTTACTGACTAACCCTTTTTAATTTTCAGGTTTTAGGGTGGCGTCTAACCTTTTTTTTTTTTTTTTTTTTTTACAGGGAGCAGATTTATTATGTTTATTTTAAACTGCTAAGTATTTACTTATTTATAACACAAGCTAAAGCTAATGCTAAATCTACTTCATGTCTTGCAACTGTGAGACATGAAGATCATCTGCGGCAACTGTAGCAGATGTTTATTTTATTTGAATACAGCTAAGGTTAAAACATGATGTTTGCCATATTATGTTACTGGATTTTGAACATTGCTAAGCTAAACCATGCTAATGTTACTTTATATTATTTGAATACAGCTAAGGATAAAACAATGTTTGCCATATTATGTTACTGACTAACCCTTTTTAATTTTCAGGTTTTAGGGTGGCGTCTAACCTTTTTTTTTTTTTTTTTTTTTACAGGGAGCAGATTTATTATGTTTATTTTAAACTGCTAAGTATTTACTTATTTATAACACAAGCTAAAGCTAATGCTAAATCTACTTCATGTCTTGCAACTGTGAGACATGAAGATCATCTGCGGCAACTGTAGCAGATGTTTATTTTATTTGAATACAGCTAAGGTTAAAACATGATGTTTGCCATATTATGTTACTGGATTTTGAACATTGCTAAGCTAAACCATGCTAATGTTACTTTATATTATTTGAATACAGCTAAGGATAAAACAATGTTTGCCATATTATGTTACTGACTAACCCTTTTTAATTTTCAGGTTTTAGGGTGGCGTCTAACCTTTTTTTTTTTTTTTTTTTTTTACAGGGAGCAGATTTATTATGTTTATTTTAAACTGCTAAGTATTTACTTATTTATAACACAAGCTAAAGCTAATGCTAAATCTACTTCATGTCTTGCAACTGTGAGACATGAAGATCATCTGCGGCAACTGTAGCAGATGTTTATTTTATTTGAATACAGCTAAGGTTAAAACATGATGTTTGCCATATTATGTTACTGGATTTTGAACATTGCTCAGCTAAACCATGCTAATGTTACTTTATATTTGAATACAGCTAAGGATAAAACAATGTTTGCCATATTATGTTACTGACTAACCCTTTTTAATTTTCAGGTTTTAGGGTGGCGTCTAACCTTTTTTTTTTTTTTTTTTTTTTTTTACAGGGAGCAGATTTATTATGTTTATTTTAAACTGCTAAGTATTTACTTATTTATAACACAAGCTAAAGCTAATGCTAAATCTACTTCATGTCTTGCAACTGTGAGACATGAAGATCATCTGCGGCAACTGTAGCAGATGTTTATTTTATTTGAATACAGCTAAGGTTAAAACATGATGTTTGCCATATTATGTTACTGGATTTTGAACATTGCTAAGCTAAACCATGCTAATGTTACTTTATATTATTTGAATACAGCTAAGGATAAAACAGTGTTTGCCATATTATGTTACTGACTAACCCTTTTTAATTTTCAGGTTTTAGGGTGGCGTCTAAACTTTTTTTTTTTTTTTTTTAACAGGGAGCAGATTTATTATGTTTATTTTAAACTGCTAAGTATTTACTTATTTATAACACAAGCTAATGCTAAATCTACTTCATGTCTTGCAACTGTGAGACATGAAGATCATCTGCGGCAACTGTAGCAGATGTTTATTTTATTTGAATACAGCTAAGGTTAAAACATGATGTTTGCCATATTATGTTACTGGATTTTGAACATTGCTAAGCTAAACCATGCTAATGTTACTTTATATTATTTGAATACAGCTAAGGATAAAACAGTGTTTGCCATATTATGTTACTGACTAACCCTTTTTAATTTTCAGGTTTTAGGGTGGCGTCTAACCCTTTTTTTTTTTTTTTTTTTACAGGGAGCAGATTTATTATGTTTATTTTAAACTGCTAAGTATTTACTTATTTATAACACAAGCTAAAGCTAATGCTAAATCTACTTCATGTCTTGCAACTGTGAGACATGAAGATCATCTGCGGCAACTGTAGCAGATGTTTATTTTATTTGAATACAGCTAAGGTTAAAACATGATGTTTGCCATATTATGTTACTGGATTTTGAACATTGCTAAGCTAAACCATGCTAATGTTACTTTATATTATTTGAATACAGCTAAGGATAAAACAATGTTTGCCATATTATGTTACTGACTAACCCTTTTTAATTTTCAGGTTTTAGGGTGGCGTCTAACCTTTTTTTTTTTTTTTTTAACAGGGAGCAGATTTATTATGTTTATTTTAAACTGCTAAGTATTTACTTATTTATAACACAAGCTAAAGCTAATGCTAAATCTACTTCATGTCTTGCAACTGTGAGACATGAAGATCATCTGCGGCAACTGTAGCAGATGTTTATTTTATTTGAATACAGCTAAGGTTAAAACATGATGTTTGCCATATTATGTTACTGGATTTTGAACATTGCTAAGCTAAACCATGCTAATGTTACTTTATATTATTTGAATACAGCTAAGGATAAAACAGTGTTTGCCATATTATGTTACTGACTAACCCTTTTTAATTTTCAGGTTTTAGGGTGGCGTCTAACCTTTTTTTTTTTTTTTTTAACAGGGAGCAGATTTATTATGTTTATTTTAAACTGCTAAGTATTTACTTATTTATAACACAAGCTAATGCTAAATCTACTTCATGTCTTGCAACTGTGAGACATGAAGATCATCTGCGGCAACTGTAGCAGATGTTTATTTTATTTGAATACAGCTAAGGTTAAAACATGATGTTTGCCATATTATGTTACTAACCCTTTTTAATTTTCAGGTTTTAGGATGGCGTCTAACCTTTTTTTTTTTTTTTTTTTTTTTTTACAAGGGGCAGATTTATTATTGTCATGTCGATTTCAATTTATTTTTTCATAACACAAGCTAAAGCTAAATCTACTTAATTTTAAGTTGAACAGCTAAGGATAAATATGTCATATAATGTAATTAACGCTTAAATATTGAACATTGCTAAGCTAAACTATGCTATTTTTTTGTAGTCTACTGCTAAGACAAACACTACTGTAATGTATAATTTACATGTGGTGGTGGGGTGGTGTCTAACCTTGACATGCTAATTTAACTTTTTTACAGGTAGCTATGTGATACTTAGCCTATATAGAATGTGGACTACTGAGAAATGAACCTTCGCCTCTATTTGTCAAAAAGCCAAAAAAGGATCCAGAAGAGGAAGTAACTGCTGAACTAATCAAGAATGGAACTTTTTTTTTTTTTTTTTTTTTAAATTGGAGGATGTACCCAAAAATAAGGAATTAATAAAGAGAATATATCATGTAAAATGGATACAAAAAATTCACCCAAAGAAAAAATACACCTTGAAGTGCAAAGATTCAGCACCAAGTACGTCAAAGCAATAAAATGGAGCTAATGAGAAAATAGAGCACTGTGGAGCTAACTATCAATGTGCAAAAGCTGAACAGTGACTAAACCATTATATATTTGAAAAATTGATTGCATTGTGGACAACCAAGCATGTCCTGGGACTAATCTGGAGGAAAGGAGTCTAACTTTGGGTTTTTCCACTGCAGAAGCTTTAAGACAAAGCCCAAATCCAAACTGCACTAACAGCCCTATCCTGAATGCTGTGTAAAGAACAGATGCTGGACAGAGGAAACCAAACAATGCATGCAAAAATAAATAGCATCTTTTTTTATTTGTATTTAAACAAAAGCAATGCAAAGAAACTGTCTTTTATGATGCACAAAAAAGGAAGTCTGTCTTTCCTTCCTTTGGGGTCCCATGATCAACATTCATTCAAAGGCTGGAAACTGAGAGAATGGCACAAGATGGAACCAAATGGAGATGTTCAAAACCAGATCACTTTAAAGTGTACTTTAGTAATCCCGTGTGAGGAAAATTCACTTTGTATTTAACCAACTTAACATCAACCAAGTGTTGCTGAGGCAACATCAGGAGCAGTGAGCTGCTGCCGTACACATGTGAGTGCTAACCACTCAGATACCGTCCTATTGGAGGACATTACACACTTTGAATATACTGACAGTCTTGAGTTCTGGTCCAAGGGTTGAGGCCCTTGTGTTTTCTTTTCCTTGTGGCTTTGATGGCCCCAGAGTGGGGCACATATGGACTGAGTGAATGTAATGGTTCAAACCCAAACGCTTGAACGTTTGGTTTGTGACTGAAATAATCTTACAGGTTTGATCTTTCCCTGCTGCTGGTTTCACAGGTTTTATTGGTCTGTCCATGCAGACTTAAACCAGGTAGGTATTTGTGAGGTTCTCTGTGAACCTTGTATCATCTCAATACACGGTCTGAATATGCTGAGGATTCTTATGTTACTCTCTAAGGCTTTGGTTTTGGGCCTAAACTGATGTGTGCCAGATTCTAAACATTGGCACACTTTTATGGAGACTGCGTGGTCTCCTTGGTCTGGTCTGATCTGATCTAAATGTGGACCAGATTTAAACAGACTGGTAAAACGTGATGATCACATGGGTCTGAGACTAAAACCCCTGATTTCTAAACACTTCCACAGGTTTAATTGTTTATTTTACTTGGCTTGGTCAGTTCCAGACAGACCTGGTTCAGACTAAGAGACTGACCTTGGCTTACTGAATGTGATGTGTTTTGTATTTGATTTTGTCTGAACTGGTCTAAATGTGGACTGGTTTGCGTGTAATGGCTCTGGTCCTAACCCTTACACTGGACTGAAATACTGGTTATTCTAAACTAACACTTCCACAGGTTAAACTGATTTTTGTTTCTGTTCATTTAGAGTTTAAAACGAGGTCTTAACTGACAATCTTGGGTTTTTGTATGTATCTGAACTGGTCTAAATGTGAGCCAGATTTAGACTGGTTTACAATGTGAGGGCTCTGGTCCTAACCCTTACAATGAACTGAAAATACTGGTTGTTCTGCTCTCCTTAACTCTTTCACAGGTTTGAATTGTTAATGGTCTGTTCATTTTAACCTTAAACCAGTTTGAAATATGTTGACATTTTTCTTTGAACATTGGAATTTAACACAAAGTTAAATCTCGTACTAATGTGGGTCAGTACTGCCATTTTGTATTTTGTATGTTGTTTTGATGATTCTAACCCTAACTCTTCTGAAATCTCTTCTTGTTGCAGATCTAAACTTTTACCTAAACTTTTAAATTAGTCTTTATAGGTCCCAGAGGCTGCTGTTTGTGGTAAGTATCTCTGCACGCACCTACTAACGCTACAAAAGCACGGGCGGTGGGTCTAATCCAGCCACAGAGGACGCTGTGTCCCTCTGTGCCAGTCCCCAGCCTGGACAAATGGAGAGGGTTGCTTTGGCGTAAAATCTGCCGCCTTTATCTTGATCACACGTGTTTGAGTAACCCTTTATTAGTCCGTCTACTTTTTTTTTTTTTTTTTTTAATCTCTTATCGTTAGTTCAGTAGAGATTGGCAATTACAGGGCAGAAATTATCCAAAATGATTCTTGTAAAGAATAATTTTGGTCAGAAAACAGAAAACGGCCTAATATGGGCCCTTTAAATGGTACACAGGAGTTGGAAGCATTTCATTTAAAAAAGTCTGCCTTTGTCTTTGCTCAAGAACCTTGTTTTATCATCTTATTAACTCATTTATTTACTTTTCATGAAGAAACCATAACATCAAATACAAAATACTTATTACTGGGGATTAATTTTTGCCATATCATACAGCCCAGATCAGAACTTAAACATATTCAACTTCAAACAGGGGTCTCCAAACTTTTTCTTCCGGTGAGCTCCTTTACAAAACGAAAATGCTAGAGAGCTACTAATTTTAGCAGTTGCAAGAAACTGTAAATATAGGAGCCACAGCCTCGGGTGGGAACAGTTGCATTTAAAACATAAACCATTATCCAGTTTTAGTGCACAAAGTCACATATCAGAATTGTATATTTACACTGGTCAAAGGCATTAAATTTGGCAAATTTGTTATTCAGCACAATATGTATAATTTTAGAAGTCCCTTGGTGAAGAGATACAAGTTGGAGACCCCTCACTTAAAATCTAGTCAAGACTACCATTGAACCATTTACTTCTACATATCATTGTTGCATTCAGTTCTCCTCTTCTGGTCCCTTCTTTTCTGTTTGCTCTGTTGTCCCCACCTCACTCTCTTCTTTATGAGCTCCACAGGCTTCAGTGCGGTCCATCTGGCTGCTTGAGACTCTGGACTCAGTCACCGTGGGCATGGGTTTCCTGTCAGAAACATTAAAGCTTCGGGACCTGTAATATGGAAGAAACCGATCATCTGCTACAGCCAGGTAGTCAGTGGAGTCTGATAAGTTCCTTCTGGCTGGTATTTTTGGTGGCACTGGTAGAGGAATGTCTGGAATGGTTTCTACAACTCTTTCTTGCTAACAATTGAAAACTTTCGACATTTGTCCAGAGACACTTGGATGTAGTTTATATTCTAAATTTGCTGGCCACTGATTTGGTGTTTGGCTAACCTGCTCCAGTAGTGATTTATAGTCTGCTTGCGTAAAGTCACCAGGTTCTTTTGGATTGTAGATGATGCTACTCATAGTTCTCTTCTTTGTAATTATGCCTTCAGGAGGATCATATCTCAAAGACTTAGTTCTTTGTAGAGAAGAACCAACTGGAATATCAAATGTTGGAATTGCGCTTTGTGGCTCCTCTGGCTCATCTGGAGGGCTGATTATTATTGTACTCATTGACCTACGTTTGGTCAGGTGCGATGAAACAGTCTGTTCTTCTTGTGGATAGCATCTCAACGATTTTGTACGTTTTGGAGGTGATGATGGACAAAGTCTATTCTGATCTATGAGTTTGTCCAAGATCTGTGTACTTCCCTGTAAATCTCTCGTTACTATTTCCTGACTTGAGCTGAGAGGCTTCTGCTCACATGGAGTGATCAAGATGTCCACATGAGACCCAGGTCTGGATCTGTCAATGCCACATACGTCCAGGCTGTTGCTGTCTTTGTTCAGCACAGCTTGAGTTGAGCATACACTCTTTTGCTTCTCCACTATTTACCTTCGTCCCCCTCTTTCTGTTTCTGAGAGAACTTCTCCATGTCCATGTGGAAGCGGTAGAGGCTGTATCCGTCGGCACTGTTGACGCTGCCCTGGCGGAGGAGGGAGGAGGGGTCACACACGGAGGAGTTTCTTGAGTAACTTTTGGTCAGTTCCAGTTTGTCCACTCCGGCCAGCTTCTCCAGAGCCACAGCCATTCTTCCATGGATCTCCTCCAGCTGGGTGAGGCGCAAGTCCACGGTCTGCAGTGAGGCCTTCATCGTGTTCTCCCTCTCATTCACCTCCTCCAAACGCATGGACATGTTCTCCACACTGCAAGGACAGATCAGGGTTAAGGCTACCTGAGATCCACAGACTGTATAACGTGGACTGAGTCTGAGATCTCCCATGGTAAAATGAAGCTCATTCAGGCTAGCAGTAATAGGGGCGAATTTGGAGTAGAGTTCCCTATTTGTATCTTAGCAGCCAAAGAGCCAATCCAAAATGAGGCAGGTGAAGATGATGCCCCTTCAGGTTTGATTGACAGTGTTGCCAAGCGCCCGCACCCTATTAAACCAGTGATTCGGGCGATTGGCAACACTGTCAATCAGACCTGTTTCTAACGCTAATGGATGTGACCTCGGAAAGAAGGTGCCTGATTTGTCAGTTATTAATTTTCATATGTTGATTAAGGGACAAAATGGTAACATGAACATTTTAAGACCAAAATGATTAGTCTGCCAACAATGGTTACAGAGAGAGGAGTGACGATACATGCTCACTTCCTTGAGAGGAATCCAAATGCTCAGAATGACTGACCGGCCGCTCAGAGGTGACTTTTATGCGTTCATCACTGGATGACTGCTGCTCGTCCTCCATCTCCCTGAAGTACTCCTCCACACACTGCTCCTCAAACTCTTAGAGGTTTTTCAGCTCCTCGGGATTCGGCCTCAGCTCTGGGAAGAAAAACAAAACAGATTTCATCATATTCATATTTTAAGTTTGTGCTCTAATTATCCCCATCCAAAAGCTTCTTGGATTGAATTCTGTGCCCTTTTGACAAACAATTGAGTCTTATCTGTGTAGATTTGAGACCATAATGAACATTAGAGTTACAGTAGCTGATTGTAAAAGTGTAATTTAGAGAATATACACACTGAGGCCGCGGTCCTTCTCGTCTAGCTCCCCCTCCTGTCTCTTCTTGGCACAGCGCTTGAACAGACGGCTCTGGAGGATGTACAGGTGACTGAGGATGATTAGGGGAGGAGGAAGAATGGGGCGGCCGTGGAACGTCATGATGAGCTGGTATCTCTGGAACGTCCACACCTGATTCGAGATGGACTTCACCTCAAAGAATGTCTTGCTGTGGGAAAAACAGTTCACAATTGGCAAAAGAGAACTATAAATAGCAACTGCATTGTAAATATCCCATGTTTCTAGAGATCAACAAAAGTTTTAAGGTTTAAAGTGCATTACATTAATAATGATTTTGCAAAAAATGGCTAAGAGGGTTGCAAATGTATAGTACATTTACAAGATGCATTAAGACCTTTGCTAAAAAAAACAAAACTATACTATAATTGAGGAAATCCAAACTTAAAAATAACAAATGGTTAAATATGTGTGTCTGCGTGCCTTTGGTTGGTCAGCCACACCTACTTTCTGGGTACCAAGGGACATCTAAACCAGGTTTATGAACATTAGGTCACAAATGAAAGTTTTAAGTGCTGTCAGAAGTCTGAGAATATGAAATATTTCAAATTCCCTGGCACAAAGGTTTACCTTTTTTTTTCCTTTTATTGACACTGAGAAATACTGTCTATGTTCTTTGTCATTATTCAGCATCAGAAACAGAAGAGGACTCCACTCACTTGAAGACGGCGATGAGCAGGTTGACGAGCAGGATGTTGGCGACCAGCAGGTAACAGGCCATGATGGCCGGAGTGAGCCAGGCCCCAGGGATACAAGGGATACAAGGAGGCAGCTTTTTCCCATCCTCATCATACAGGTGCTCACCACAAGGGGCTGCCTGCAAGAGGACAGTATGTCTTTGTGTCAGTCATTTGTTTGTTTAAATAAGTGAAGGTTAAGTCTGATTAACAAACACTCACGGGTTGATTTCCATGGCGTAGACTTGTACGAATCCCCAAGTAACACAAGAAAACGAGAAAGATTCATAAGTGTTAAATTCACATTTATACTGTGTTATTTCAGAGCAAATGTACTGTTGCCTATATAGATGCACTTATTTTGCTTTAAACTATCTAATCACACGAGTAATTTCGCTAGAGCAGGTCTCATTCTGATCAGTTAGTCACTATCATGAATTTGATATTTCAAAACAAAATGTACTGTAGATATGGCTCCAACTTTATTGGCAACAGTGAAAAATACAAGAACAAAATTATACAGTTATAAGAGTTAGATTAGCTTTAGATTAGTTTAATTCTGTAGTTGTAAAGAAGGTACAAGAGGTAGGATTCCATATTCTTTACATAGGCCTGTAACATCTTATGAAAATAGGGGAAAAGACAAGATTTGTTTTCAGGTTCATACATAAACACTTCTATCCTAAAATCCTACATATTCTACTTTTTAATGAGGCATGAATATTTGGCCCTCACCAGTGACTTTAGTCAATGGCGAGGGCTATTGTTCTTCGTTTGTGTTATTATTTTTCCTTGCAAACGATCGTGATTTTGAAGGCCTGAACATCGACGAAAAGTCCCACATGGGGGTATCAGATCGACCGGTCCAGCGAAAACTTTGATAAAATGGGCATCGCGACAATTCCCAAAGTGACCCCGCTTGATAGCGCCCCCTTGAAAAATCAAAATTTCAACATGATTGGGCAGCTGAAAAGAATATTTTGGCGTAGGCTGACAAAATTCGGAACAGTGATAGAGCTCAGGGAGACAAACAAAAAAGTCATTCATAACACTGCTCTATGACGCACAGGAAGTCGGCCATATTGGATCAAAAATTCGGCGCCGTTTTGACTTGGGTGTGTGCAAAAAGATTCAAGTCCCTTGTGTTTAGTCCAAATGAGCTCAGATTTGACATGTCACATCTACAGACATAGGTTCACATAAATCATCCATGTTTTTTCTTAACTCCTTACGGTTTGCCCGTAGCACGCCGGCGAAAAACGCCTTCATTTCCTGTTTTTTTGATGACCTCTCACGGCCACAGGCATTGGCCTAGAGAGCTCAAATTCAAATCACAACTGCGTGACCCCGGCCCGAATGTAATGCAATATGAAATATAATAAAAGTGAACACTATAGCGCCCCCTAGCATAGACGTGAAACGTCTACATTATCAGATCTGGACCAAATTCGGGGATTAAATTCTATGCAGGATTACAAGCAAATAAATGTATTATGAACATGGGGCAATTTTCACGGTTGGCCAGCAGGGGCGCAAATACACCTCAAAAAAATAGTTTAAAATATATTACACGCACATGCTTTGGCCTATAGCGCTGAAATTTTAATCACTAATGTTTGATTTCAACTTGATTATAAAACAATATAAAGTATATGAAAAGTGAACACTATAGCGCCCCCTACCATAGACATAAAACAACTACATTATCTGATCTGAACCAAACTCGGGGAATAAATTCTATGCATGATTACAAGCAGATAAATAAATACCCCTTGTCTGTAATATTTCACGGTTGGCCAGTAGGGGCGCACGGACTCCCTCAAACCCATTTAAAGGTGCATAATGTAAATTCCTGATGGAGGATCTGTGCAAATTTGGGGATGAAATTCTATGAATGATTACAAGAAAAAAAAATTTTGGACATGTGGCATTTTTCATGGTTCGCCAGCAGGAGCGCACTGACTCCTACAATATATTTAAAGGTCATTTATATTACTGTCCTATAAGTAACTCCCCACCCAATGCCCCTAACCTATGGGAAGTGTCTTACCTGTAGGCCATAAAACATGGTATAACAAATGAGCATCCAATTAAAGTACTTCATTAGCCGCTCACTATGCCCCCTGGTGTCGACTGATATACGAAGGCACAACTTCCGCAAAGCCTCTCTCTCTCTCCATCCCTGTCTCAGTGATTACACTCAACTGCTTTGCTCAATCTATTCCTCTCCTCATCACTTAGTGCCCACATAGATCTTCATCACAATACAAATGCACAAGTAATGGTACATTAGGCAGGACTTATTTTTGCACAGCGAAACGCTCCCGTCACTTTGAATAACCAGAACACTTGCACCTCATTTGTTCAACGGATTTATGCTATTTGCAGGTGCAGTTGTGTTGTGGTGTATTAAAGGTGCACTGTGTAATTTTTTGGAGGGTGGAGGGTCTTTGCTTTGCCAGGAATGTTCCACAGTATGGCATTAAATGTATCTATATCCATGGAGACAAGTAAATGCCACCAGTTTCTTTTAAGGATTAACACTTATAGTAAATGCAAGACATAGCAGTTTAATGTCATACTATGGAACATTCCAAGTAAAGAAATAACATCTCCATGGAGACAAGTAAGCCCTCCCCCGTCACCTGCTTGTTTCCCATGGATATGTAATTTCTCTGCCTGGAATGTTCCACAATATGACATTAAACAGCTGTACCTTACATTTATTCAATTACAGGTGGTTTTACTGCTCAAAAATACTGTACCTAGAAAAACAGGCATTCTGACAGTGAGTGGGGTTGCCTTGGTTGTTTCTAAATGTTAAGTGATAACTACTACAGGGTAAAAGTAATCACCCTCTTTGTTGTTAAAAAAGGTGTTACATAAATTAAAAGTGAGATAGAGGTGGTAGTTGTAAATAAAGTCAAAACAAAATCTTAAATTTAGAGATATCAGTTTGAAACTTCTGTTGGGTACTTGCACACATGTAAGAAAATGTATTACATGTTTACATCATATCGTGGTTTCTATACAAATATCTAAATGCACCTACATCACCTATGTCTAAATTTGTCAAAGTTTCTTGGCATATTAGATGCAAAAAGAAGAGAAAGGGGATTTTGGATATCTTGAGTAACTGAAAAACACAGAGGCACAAAGTAGTTTATATTTTAGAATTATTATTCATTGTTTTATCTTGCACCATGTCACTGAAGCTACTTCCTACAGTTTAACATGATATATTATGCAATTGTCATAAACTGGAAACAAACTTAATGGTTGACAAAGTAGCAGTAGTAAGCAGACAACCAGTAAACTCTTAATCTGTATATGGCAAAACTTAGCTTTGTTCACTGTGTAAAAGACTTTCTAACTTTTAGAGTGGCTATGTTGATTAGCGATTGTTGCTGTTTATATAACTAGGCTTTATTCAATTATTGCACAAATTTCCTGAGCAGTGTGAAATAGAGCTCATTCATGCGTGCCCAGTCTGTTGTTACTTTATAAGACATTCTCCTCATTTGCATACAGCCTCTTAATCCAAATACAAACTCCTTTTCTGCATTCAAATGTGTGTCTATTGAGGAGAAGAGCAAAGCTGTTGTCATAAATTATAGAAGGACCTTGGGAGTAATAATAGGGCCAGAGCATATTCATCCTTGTGATTTAACTGTCCCTGTACATCAGGGTCAGAGCGGAGCGAGGGACAATGGGACCACAACAACCTGGAACTCACAATGAATAGTAGCTCATAGTAAAAATCTTACTGGGCTATATTTGCTAACTTACAAACTGTTTACTCAGAGCATAATGTAGTTTTTTTTACATACATTGTATAGTATTGAAGGTGCACTATGTAGCTTTTTTTTGGTTGGGGGTCTGTCACTTGCTTGTTTCTGTGGCTATGTCATTACTCTGCCTGGAATGTTCCACGGTATGACATTAAAGAGATCTACCTTACATTTATTCAACTGTAGGCGATTTCATAGCTTAAAAATACTTAGAAAAACAGGTATTCTGACTGTGAGTGTGGTTGCCTCTCCGCAGATCTGACCTGTAACTTGGTCTGGTTTGGTCTCCATGAATATAGAAAGGTTTAATACTATACTCGGAAACATTCCAAACAAATCTTGCATGTATTCACTTTGCAGGCAGAGGTTACTGGATAAACAAGACAGGCAATTGGTCGGGGCCCCCAAATCAGAAGGGCCTCCACAGAAGCAATGTCATACTTACTTTGTTAGTACTTTTTCAGTGAACAGTAATCAAATACAAGTAAATACACTTTCTTGAATAAACTCAATGGGAGTTACTTAAACCTCTTGCTTACATACTGTCCTCAGCAGTGGGCCTCACCAGACTACTTCAGCAGTGTAAAGATTCTTTTAAACTTGTTTTAATATAAGCAGTAATACCGTGTTGTGTTGAAACTGGTTGTAAAGGCCCCCTAGAAATTTATGCTTAGGGTTCTTTGACACCATTGCAACACCACTGTTAACAGGTGTTTACTGATACCTTTACCTTTAAAAATACCTTTAAAAATAAACATCCTAACTATGAGCAGAGTTGTATCTCCACAGATCTGACTTGGCCTTGATGCATCACCTGCTTGTCGCCATGAAGATATATAATATGGAAAATTTCTAGCAAAGTAACAAAGTATCCAAAATAACCCCCAAATGACAAAGTTTGTTTCAAAACTACATAAATAATATTTATTTAACTGATTATTTATTAGACACAATAAAGAAAGCAGACACTGAAGAATGTGTTTCAGATTTTCAGGGGCTTGTTTCAGACGAATAATCAGGGCAGCACTTGTGAATTTGGGTTATAGCTGAAAGCCCCACTGTGAACCTCTTCTGTAATGGAATAACACACAAGAATGACAGATCCAATCTCAGCACTCTGCAATTACTGTCTTTTCTTCTTTGCATCCTCACAACATGGCCCCACCAAACACACACACATACACACCTTTTCAAACTGTTATAGAAAATTTAAGCAAAGTCATAAATTGTGTCTGCACAGAAGACAAGGAGATTGATGGAGGAAGTGCATGGATGTCCTTCACAGCAGAGAGGTAAGACGTGATTCTTAACTATATGTTTGTTATATACTCTCTGCATTACCATGGCTTCAAACAAACATGCAGGAGTTTGGCATATTCAGTCCTTCATAAATCAACGTCAAAAAGTAGCCGCATCCTCAAGCACAGTTTACCTCTATAAGATGCAAAAGTATAAATCAATCAGACTGTTTAGCATTGTGCTGATTCATGCGCTGGTCTACTGAACACAAACTAGTTGAAACAATAGTGCACTGTATCACATATTAATCTGAATTCTTTACAAAGAAGTTTCAACTACTTTACAGGAGCCTTAAGAGTTAAAATTTTGTTTTGTTTCCAACATTGTGATACAAATGGTGTTAAGATGGTATCACCATTAAGACTTCTGTACTGGGAACACTTACTTCAGTTATGGTGACTTGCACATCACCTCACAGAAAGAAGGTCCTGGTTTTAAATACTGGAGCCTTATTAGGACTTTCTTAGATTTAGACTTTTAGACTTTGACAAACTTTATTGATCCAAAAGAGAAATTATTTGGACACAGTAGCTTACACATCACAATAAAATAATAACAAACATCAAAAATATAAATGGTACAATAAATTCCAACATAAACGTAAGTGGTAAAAATAGCAACAGACTGATGTCAAATAAGACATAATTATACAAATGTATATGTATAAGTAAAAATAAAATATAGAAATATAGTAATACAAAATATATATCTCAGCTTCATACAAGATTTGGCTATGTATGCATTTGTATCTTTATGTGTTTTGTATGTATCTGTGAAGGTTTAGTTTGTTATAAGCTCCACTTATAACAACTAATAGAAAACCACATATTCATTGAGTATGTGGGTTAGGGCAGAAAAGGTTTCAAAGTTTTAAAGGTTCAAAGTATCAAGTTTCAGACTATAGCTCCTACCTTATAAAGCATGACCAACTGAGCTCCCCTCCCCTTAGGGCAGTGTAAATTCTAGCTCCTCAGACCAGTACCTTCAGATTGAAAATGGCTTGTGGACTGCAGCCAAAACTTTCAACAGCACGAATGAAGGATTACACCAACTGGGTAATTTTAATAAACCAATTTACCTGCTTGTGTAGAGCAGAGAACATGTGTTTAATGGAAATGTAACTGCATATTTCAAATACCCACTTCCAAATAGCTCGATAAGTGAGATGAATTTGAGAGAACAACATGGCAGAAAATATTTGTACACACATTTTAAGTACTTCATTTATATTTGTTAGCTCATCACACGGCTTGAGTAGATGAATGCACATGTACGTGATACTGTGTGTTTTTGCTATCTGTGTGTGATTAGTAATGTTAACATCAGAACACGCCGATAAACCCTGGGACTCTCTACTTCATTATAATGACAAATGGCTGTGTGATTTGTGTGTATGCGTGTGGATGTGTTCCTGCTCCTGTCTGTTGGGGGCGCTAATGGAAATTGCGAGAAAGACAAATTGCTAATGTAGACAGTGAACACGCTTCATTTATCACTAGATTCATAACTGTACAGCTTGTTTCTCTCAGTGTGATGCTTCCACTGTATTTAATGTCAATATGTAAATCAACACGTGTGCAGGACCTCGGGGAATAAGGCACAAATTACACTTTATTTTTTACCTAAACTGATCATCTACTGCACTTTCCAAGCTGGTCAAATGCTAAATACAAAACCTAAAACCTAAATATGCAGGGTTTGGGAGTTAAACATGTGTGAATGAAACAATGTTTGTGATGAGGAAACGACATTATAACATAGATCAGAAAATAGCGAAATATGGGACCTTTAATTCCTATCAAAGCACCACATTTTATCTATAAACATTTTCATAACACATTATTATCAAACCTCTTCTTGTATTGAGCTCACTGTAAACCTTTATCTGCTGTGACAGCTGCCCGCTGCTTGGCCTGGCATACCCCGTTACCTTTCACCCTGTCTTGTAAATGACCTTATGTTCAACGTTCAACTCAATGTGCCAGCTCACCCACCTTAACGCGTGTCCCCCTCCACCGTAAACACTGGCTCTGCTTTCCCTGATTTATCTGTGATGACAACATGGCTTCCAGTATTTTTTCCAAATGTCCCCATCCCTCTGTGAAACCATGTGTAACCTAGCGAAAATTACGTGGCATATTTTTCTAGCTTTCATGGAACATCAAATTTAAATGGCTTGTTTTTTGGAGTAAACATATTTTTGGCACACGGGCGATTAATAGGCTGACGTTTCCAAATTGACTTTGGTGTTAATGCACGTTATGTAGCTTTCCACAGCGTATGCAATGTGTGATGTTGAAGAGGTTAGCGCTGGTTAATACTTTCCAATGCCAAACCATGACCCGGATTCTGCTGGGCCAATATCAACTATTCTACCCATGCTTCCTCATTCGCTGTTTTAGCTACACTTTTAGGTTCATCCCATTGTCACTTCCTGCTGCGGGAGGACGTATCCGGCACCACTGTGTGCTCTATGACATGAGATTTTCACACTATCACATCTGATTAGTATAATGCCAAAAGTGTGAGGCTCTCAAGTTGAAAATCAGGAGATGCAGTATATGTGTGGTTGGGACAACAGACTATATATAAATGGAAAAGGTTTACCCGCTAGTCACCACATTCCAAATAGGAAGTGAACAAGGGGGGGTGCTTCTGGCTCCATCGACTCTGGCTCCAATTGACTTCACAGTGAAAAGTTGTCGCCCCTCTCTCTGTAACTGCAGTGAGCCTTGCCATTTTTGTCTTAAAATGTTTATATTAACTCGTGCTACATGATGCAACCTGGTGTTTTTATTTTTGTCTGTAAATAAATTCCTTTTGCCACTCGGCTCCAAATTCGCTCCAATTACTGCTAGCCTCGTGAGCTTTTGACTGGAACCGAATGCTATGGGTGACATCACACTCCATTAGCCCACTTTTTTATACAGTCTATGGTTGGGACATACCTTCATATTGCAGTCTGCATATTGGAAGCTTCGAATAAAATTTCTTGAAATAAATGTCAGGTGCTTTGCTAATTTGAGTGCCAATTACAAGTGATTGGGGGAGCATGCACATAAGTACCCTGAATGAGGAGATCCAATTGAATGGCTTAAATGACACCCTGTAGAATAACCTGGCTTAATTAACACAGATCCTCATTAGTGTGATTAGTGAGTCACTTTTGACCTTGTGACTTCATTGTGTATGAATAATCCACTCTGCTCTGGCTGCGTTATTTATTCTTTTTATGTAACCTTTCTGGTGGATGGTGCACCACCTGCTTATTACAATGGAGAGGGTATTGCTTTGTCTAGAATGTTCCACAGTATGACATTAAACTTATCTATCTTGCATTTATTCAGTTCCATGGGTTTTCCATTACTAAAACTTGGCCTGGCATCATCTTCTTGTTTCCATGGAGATAAGTTTAATAATGCCATACTGTAGCATACTCTTGGGAAAGCGATAGTATCTCCAAGAGCACCCACCAGAAACATTACATGGTGCTCTTTAGTAAGTAACAGATAGAAAACGACAATTTCATCGGCTTTGTAACTGAAAATGCAAAGAAAATCTTCTCCAAAGTAATATGTTCTTGTTGTTCTTCCTTGCTTAGATAATGACTTCATGACAAAACTGTGTTGATCTTTGCACAACCTGTTTTGATCTGTCACTTTGCATGATGTTCTTCTGTATCACCCTTACAGCTGTTTCTAGGTAATTTGTTTACAACCTCAAAATAAGATGACTGGACTTCTGCTAATTTCAAAGTCTTAGATCTTACACTAATCTGACAGCAGCTAACTCAGTTGTCATCTTCCAGCCTTTGGTCTCTCCACAACCCAGTTACTAAAGCAGAATTGCTTTTTTTAAATGTTGTATTATTGGTAGTGAAGAAAAAAATATGGATATGTTTTTATTATTAGATTTCTAAGAATTCTCCTTTTGGTTTGACGTCGAGGCATTAGCCCAGGTTCTTATCTGATCTGGCAGAACTGGCCTAAACTTGACATATCTGATCATCTGTAAGAATCCACACTATTGATTCAGATTAGGTGCATAATACATAAAGTGCTACCAACCCAGAGCACCCCAAACAAGTGCTTTTGTGAGAAATCTCCAAGAACCTGGCACTCTGTATGACACCTAATCAAACTGAATCATTATTAAATCAAATCATGAATTTCACAATACTGAGAATACATTACTGTCATCTGGTTTTGCCTGGGTGGAAATAATTGGCCTACATATTTCTGCACCAAAACAAATAATATAACGGCAATAAGGAATACAACTGAGACTAAAGAATCTACTGTCAAGGTTAGCATCATTGAAAAGACAGTTTGCTATAAGAACAAAACATTGCAACTCAAACTGTATTTTCTGTTTTTAGTTCATATTGTTCAGATTTCTATAAAGTTTCAACACAAACTGGTTAAAAAAATGTACTCTTGTGAGCTTTAAGCCATGCTATAATGTTACCTCATCAAAAAAATACAGAGTGTTGTGTTTTGTTTCATTCAGCCCAGCATTATTAGCCTGTTTACATTCCCAAAGCTCAAGATGCTCTGTTCCACCTTGTGATGTAATGAAGCGGTAGTTTCCAAGTTAAGAGCTACTTTTTACCCTTTGTTCAATAAGGATGAGCAGTTCCAGTGCTGACATTATCCAAATGGTTCTAGTGAAGGTGTATGGAGTTTAAAAATACAGTAGAGCACTTCCTGTACCACATGACATCACAAAGTGGAGTACTTTCTGTTTGAGAGAAAAAGATTTGTGTGTGAGATGCGTCTGAATGAAACAGCACAATTCCAGGTATGTTTTTGATGAGGAAACAACATTATAACAGATCAGAAAATAATGTAATATAAATCCTTTAAATGGTAAACATTTATATAGCGCTTTTCTACCTTTCCAGACACTCTGGTGTATGCATGTAAAGAACTACTTTATATGCATACACCAGAGTATTCAGACAATGGGGGCGAGGTGGGTCAAGTGTCTACTAATTTCACTTTTACTCTTTGCTCCAAAAACGAAAATCTTTCTCTCATAAATCTCTGAATGTTTTATGATAATGAAATGCTCTGGGATTCAAACTTGTTTATATCTACAGAACTATTTGCGTTCTGTTTCTACAGTTTATCTTCTGTTGTTTCGTTGATCAGACTGATTGTTCTAAATCTACATTGGCAGCTGTTCAGAAAACCAAAGCTGCTGAAAACTGGCCTGAAATATTCTGCTCTGGGAATCAGCACCAGCAGAAACAACATTGGATATTATTAACAAGGGTCATTGAGGCTAATCAGCTATGGTAAGAAATAATGAGGAAAAAATACAAAATTAAATTTACAATATATTTATGAAACATTATACACTGCAAAGTTAGAAAGACCCATCCATCCATTTTCTTCTGCTTATCCTGGGCCGGGTCGCTGGGGCAACAGTCTAAGCAGGGACTTCCAGACTTCTTCACCCCAGACACTTCCTCCAGCTCCTCCGGGGGCACCCCAAGGCATTCCCAGGCCAGCCGATAGACATAGTCCCTCCAGCATGTCCTGGGTTTTCCCCGGGGCCTCCTCCCGGTGGGACATGCCTGGAACACCTTCTGAGGGAGGCGTCCAGGATGCATCCAGAACAGATGCCCGAGCCACCTCAGCTGGCTCCTCTCAACGTGGAGGAGTAGCGGCTCTACTCTGAGGTCCTCCCGTGTGACTGAGCTCCTCACCCTATCTAAGAGTGGCTAGGCACTCCGCCTAGCCACTCTGCGGAAGAAACTCATTTCGGCCACTTGTATCTGCGATCTTGTCCTTTCGGTCATTACCCAACGCTCATGACCATAGGTGAGGGTAGGAACGTAGACTGACCAGTAAATCGAGAGCTTTGCCTTTCAGCTCAGCTCCCTCTTCACCACAATGGTCTGATACTGCGACCACATCACTGCTGATGCTGCACTGATCCGCCTGTCAATCTGACGCTCCATCCTCCCCTCACTCGTGAACAAGACCCCGAGATACTTGAACTCCTCCATTTGAGGCAAGGACTCTCCACCCACCCGGAGAGGGCAAGCCACCTTTTTCCGGTCAAGAACTATGGCCTCAGATTTGGAGGAGCTGATCCTCATCCCAGCTCCTTCACTCTCGGCTGCAAACCGCCCCAGTGCACATTGGAGGTCCCGGTCTGATGAAGCCATCAGGACCACAACATCTGCAAACAGCAGAGATGAGATCCTGTGGTCCCCAAACCGGGGACTATGTCTCTTGGCTGACCTAGGAACGCCTTGGGGTCCCCCCGTAGGAGCTGGAGGAAGTGTCCGGGGTGAAGGAAGTCTGGGAGTCCCTGCTTAGACTGTTGCCCCCGTGACCTGGCCCAGGATAAGCAGAAGAAAATGGATGGATGGATAATTAATTACCACATTGTAGCTTAGCATTCACCATGTCTTAAAAAAACTTATTTGAATTTTTTAAAAGGTCTATAAGAAAAATTATCTCTGATGTGGACACTGTTGAGATCTACTAGTACATATTTTTGTCCACACTGAGCTGTGCTTTTCACTCACATGGACATCATTAGACAACTCTGAAAATTTTGGCTTGGGATCAATATTATCACTTTTTAAACTAAGCCATGAACTACACTGTACATAGATCTGAACAAAAACGGGCAAAGACAATCAAAAAGCCCAATTATAACAGGAAATGCTAGAACTGGTAATAGGCCATAACAAAGTAGGGCAATTCTAATGTCTTGGTGCAATTTGTAACCCAACAGTAATTTCAACTAGATCATAATTTGCTTTGTTGTCAGTGCCAATTAGAATATTTTGAGAAGCAGCGGAGGAAATATGATCTTTCTGAAGTTGATGCGGAGAGGAAGTGTGGGCGGAGGATGTGATAGATCAGAGGATAAAAAGCCAATGAGAGGATTGTAAAGCATCATGTTTCTGTCAAGCTCCTCTTTTTGGTTATCGATCGACTGCAGTGTGTTTGAGTTACATTCAGAACATGACACAAACAGCAGGACAGATAAAGATATGTTTACTTTTGAGGAACTGACCACACTGTTTCATTGTTATGGGTTCGTATAAAAGTTAGCAATTTCTGTTAGAGCTTTTATAATTGTTTCCTTTTCTCATTTACTCACTCGAAGTTGTATTTGCAGTGATTCATGCATGTTGGAGTATCTTTATTCTCCTGTCTTCAAGATGTTATTGCTTCGATCTACTTTTGTTTTCACCACCATCGGTACACACGGTATTTCCGGAAGCTCTAAAGTGGTTGAGTTTTTACAGCATGATAAAATGTCTTGTGACTGTCCAATATTATCAGAACAGGTGTGGCAGCAATGAGAGCAGGAATAACAAGGTAATAAAAGTGTACCATAAACTAAATATTGTCCGTTCAAAATTAATCATGTTTTGTTACATTTGGCCGATAGCTCTGATTAGCACAGCTCTCTTTAAGCATGTGTGTAATGTATGCTGCAAGTGGTTAAAGGGGCCCTGTGTAATTTTTCTGGTGGAGGGTTTGTCTCCATGGTAATGTTATTGCTTTGTATGGGATGTTCCACTGTATAGCATTAAAAAATATATCTTGTATTTATTAAAGTATAGGTGTTTTTCCCCTCAAAACTACACCAAAAATGTGCATTATTATTGTGAGCATCCCCACTTCTCCACAGATCTCTTCAGAACTTTTCTGGTGGAGAATCCATCAAATGCTTTTCTTCATGGAGATATTGTTGCTTTGTCTGGAATCTTTCACAGTATGGTGACCAAGTTACAGGTCAGATTTGTGGAAAGGAGCTATAAAACCACCTGTAATTTAACAAGTGTAAAGTAGAGCTGTTTAATGTCATACCATGGAACATTCCAGCCAGAGTAATGCCTTTTTAAATTAAATGCCATACTGTAGCTCATTTCAGGAAAAAAACAAACAAACAAAAAAACAACAACAACATGGAATTGAAGTGGTGGACCCTCTATCAGAGAAAATACACATCTTTAAATGTACCCTAGAATTTGAAATACATAGTGCTTTACCATCCATGCCCCATGTCCCATAACACTCGGAGTCTAATTGGTTGTAATCGTTTTAGGGGTAGACTTTGGTGTCTCTCAGGAACTATACACAAACCAGGCTATTAGTTGCAAATGAAGACTTGATTATGGCCCTCAATTTGAGCTGGATAGATGGGGGTCCTCTGCCTGCTATTCTCCTATTTAATTGCTTCGCTTTTACTCGCCTTCTCTATTTTCCGTCCCAGTTTGCCCACTCTGCCTCTGGACCATTTATACTGAGACATTGTGGTTAGTTTCTGAATAGGACTGAATGAAGGGTGCAAATGCAGATTGGTTTAGAAAAGTTTCTCATTTAGCTATCTATGTATTTAGGTATTTATTTATTCATTTATTTATTATATTTTTAGAAACAGTTTGGTAATTATTCATCAAGGTTTATCTGTCTAACAAAAAAAAGAATGGATCACAGTGTCAGGAGGAGTTCCAACATCTTTCCAAGTTAAGCCCATGGTTACTGGAAAGCCTGAAGCAGCAGATGGTAAATGTCAAACTATATTCCCCCCAGTATTGTACACTCACTTCTCCAATACTTTACTAAGACTGGTTTGTAGACTAGTGTGGACATTGTTTTTTCCCCTCGAATTCTGATGTGTATGACTGACAGACTGATAGGTGGATTGGCTATTCAGTGACTTATGGTCCTGCTTAAGATTAAATAAAGAAGGAAAAAAATAACAAAGGACTAAAAACAAGGATTTCTGTAAAATCAATGACCAAAGCACAAAACATTGTCAATCCGATGTGAGAGAAGTTTGATTTTGTTCTAAATTGTAGACAGTTAAATAGTCTTGTTTCCTGTGCTTCAGTGGAATAAATATATCTAATTAGATGGCTCTCTTTGAGTTTGGCCCTGAGGAAGTGGACTGAGAGATCTTCTGTATTAAATGTGCAGAAAGAACCAATGCGAGGCTAATTTTGCAGTGTCTTGTAAGAAACCCAATAAGACAAAGGTAGAAAATTCAAACTCCCATAAGAATGGCTCTGTTCCCTCTCATGGAATCAAAGATCTTCTTGCTAAGAGTCGACAGCGCTAACCAACTTGGCTCTGTGCTTTCAATACTGTATTAAAAGTGTTTATTGGAACCATACGATTACATCCATTGGCATGATTTTGATCGGTATCTGCAGGCGTTTTCATAACCTGCTGATTCTAGTAATGAGTTCATTTGGTTTAACAGCCTGCAAACCTGCTTGACTTACTATGTCCCAGTTGTAACAAAAAGACATTTAATTTGGTTTGTATGGCTTTTACACTTGGATTGGAAGCCTTCCCCTTCAGTAATGGGAAACAGGGAGCTGGTGGAACAAACAGTGGGAGGGTGGTAGCTGAAGGCGTGTGTTTCTCTGTTCCCTCCACGTTTGACAAATGGATGCACAACTTTTATGAGCCACATACAGTGAAAAGAACTAGCTCCAGAACCTCAGCAGCAGGATATACCATGGAACAACGAGAGCACTTTGGTGTTCATAAGGAAATAAATAGACTTTAAGATGGCTGTATCCATGTAGCTGAGCAAAATGTGTTATGCCCCCTATATAGTGCAAAAGCAGGGTAAGGAAGAGACTGCTTTGTGCTGTCTGAAACTAATTATCAAGCTCTTTAGTGTCCTGTGGGCTTCCTAAATGGGCTCAACTGGGTTTGTCCATGGTTTTCATGCATCATTCACACACACCACATTCATACTAGTCAATGTGGGTGAAGTGTCTTGCCTAAGGGTGCAAGGACAGAACTTGGGTTGGGGGACCATCACACTAACCACTGTGCCTCTGTCACCTCTACCTATAAATGTTTCAAAATACATATGTGATTCAACAATATATTTGCCTTCCAATATGGGTTTGTACATGTTTCCCAATGTAAGCAATGGTTTGTATGGGATTTGTATTTGGGTAGGCATTACCAGTGACAAAATACAGTGTCAAAGGATTGTCACATATATTACTACTACAGTCATTATACAAACATGTTCCTTTTTCCAAATTAATTGAAAGACCACTTACGAATACATGTTTGCTGCTACCTCACCTTCAGTAAACATTCACCATCTATTCACTTTGTAATCCACAAAAGCGAGACAAAGGTGGATGGACAGCGGCTGTAAGGGGAAGTGACAGTGTTATCGGGGGAAAAGATGACGCACAGATATCTTTAGCCCGGACAGACTGCACTCACTTTCTCATGTCTCCTCCATCCTCGCTGTGTGTCCTGTGAGCTTCCACTGGTCCCCGTGAGAGCTGACAACTGAAACAAAGCCAATGGCAATGGCCCAGTGGAGAACAGACCAGACCCCTACTCACTGTACAGGGAGCCTTCATTCACACGTGTTTTTTAACATGTCTTACTGCGCCATCACTGCAAACTTTGGCACTTTTCAGCCTTTGAAATGGTGTGGCCATCACAGAGACTGAATACAAGTTGAAAGTGTTTACAGCAGCATGTTTGTCACAATACAGTGAGCAGGTGACACTATTTTACACTACATTTGACACATTGTATCCCATTAATGGTGCATTGTCTAACTTTTCTGGTGGAGAGGCTGCTTATCTTCATGGCGATGATATTGCTTTGCCCGGAAAGTTCCCCACCATAGCATCTCTTGCATTTATTCAATTTCAAGTGTTCTTATTGCTTGACCTTGAAAAACTTTGAAAAACATGCATTTGAACAGAGAGCGAGGTCGTCTCTTCACAGATCTGACCTGTAACTGGATCTAATGGTCTACTTTTACTAACTTACTTTTCTCCATGGAGATAGATCAGGCCATATATGGAACATTCCAGCCAAAACATCTATGGACCTTCCACCAGATAAATTAAAATTATCTTTAAGTACACTTCAAGGTGGTTTCAAAATAGTCTCTCATTTAAAAATCATCCATGGCTGTTTGGTTTACATATTTTAATTGTTTTTGGCTCATGTATCCACCACCTTTGTTGCAAGCAGGCAGCGGCAACAACATTCTCTAACCCAAAAATGAATGCACTTCAAATCTCTAATCCTACCCTACAAGTTGTTACACATGTGTTTTAGCAATGAATAAAGTTAACCTAAGTTGTTATGTTGTTAAGTGTTATGTTAACCTTTGTATAAAACCAAAGCAAAATGTATTTCAGTGGATGCAATTTCAACAGATCACAGCCATAGCCTTTTATAGACGTGATAAAAGGAGTCAAAGCCTAGACTAGTTTGAACATGGGGGAGATTGATCGAAACCAGGAAAGACAGGAGGAGACATTTCCAAATGGACTCGTGGAGATGGTGAATTGATGGATTTTGTCTTTCTCAGTGGGACCAATAGGAGCGTAGCAGCGGAGGCCTGTTGAAGCCAGGCAGAGGCACACACTCACACTAATTGGATCTAGTGAACCTCATCTATGTGTGTGCGTTCAAAGGATTCATATCTCCACAGTGGTCTGCAGACGTTTTCATGTATTGATTCGGAATAAAAATAAAAACAAAATTGATTGAAAACCTTATACTTAGTGTGTGTGTGTGTGTGTGTGCGTGCGTGCGTGCGTGCGTGCGTGCGTGCGTGCGTGCGTGCGTGCGTGCGTGCGTGCGTGCGTGTACGAGAGGGAGAGGGCAGTGGCCTTTACAGAATAAAGAGTGTTCAAGACAAGATGAGTAATTGTAAACCTCTGAGAGTCACAATGATTAATGCTAGCTGTCCGATATTTGCTTATTTGCTTTCTGATTCAAAGGTACTATTTACTTAACAATGTTTGAGAAGTTTCACTGGCAAATTAAAAGTGATTTAGAAGGCTTTAACAAGGTGAAACAAGGACAGCTACAGACCTGAAATGCTAATTAGGTTTTGGATTGCTTCTTGACTATAGATTAATTATGCAAATGTTAATATTGTCCCACCATTATAGACATACTTGAGTCACATATTTCAGCGATGGGGAAACCTGGTCAAATAGGCTACTAAATACTAAAACTCCACACAGAAAGACTCTATTGTTTTAAAGGTCCTCTATTACATGAAACTGACTCTTATGAGCTTTATAGGTGCACTGTGTAACTTTTTGGTTAGGGTTCTGACACCTGCTTGTTTCTATGGATACATCATTGCGCTACCTGGAATGTCCCACAGTAACATTTATTCAATTACAGATGGTTTTATAGCTTCAAAAATACCCTGAGAACTGACTGTGAGCGGAGTTGCCTTTCCACAAATCTGAGCTGGAACTTGGTCTGGTTTGGTCTCCGTTAAGATAGATTAAGAATAGGTTTAATACCACTGTGAAACATTCCAGACAAAGCAATATATCTTCATGGAGTAAAGCATCTGATGGATCCTCCACCAAAAAAATTAACAATGCACCTTTAGGTCATGTTATAATGTTGTTACCTCCCCAAAAATATAAGTGAAGTTATATTTTGTTTCACTGAGTAACTCTTTATTATAGTCAGTCTATCTCCAATGCTCAAAATGCACTGTTCCACCTTGTGATGTCATGTAGTGATAGTTTTTCAGTTAACAGCTACCTTTTACCTTTAGTTCAGTAGAGATTGGAAATTCCAGGGCTGAAATTATCCAAATAATTCTAGTGAAGCCATGAGGAGTTTAAAAAAACACAGTGGAGCACTTCCTATATTACCACATGACCTCACAAGGTGGAATAGAGTTGTGTTTTTAGTTTGAGAGAAGAACTCAGCCTATTTATGCAGGGTTTGTATGTTAAACGTGTATGAATGAAACAAAACACAACTCCAGGTATGTTTTTGATGAGGAAACAACATTATATCATTGATCAGAAAATAGCATAATATCGACCCTTTTAAGAATCAAACCAATGATGGCTTATGAGACCATTCTTCTATGAAATTTTAGGTCACTGCAATCACTTACATTTTATCTTTCTCCTCATCTAAAAGAATACGTGCAAACTGGATGGAAAAAGAACTGGGTTAGTATAATTACAATTAATTTCAGCTGAAGAGGCTATGTGCTTTTAGACCAGCAAAAATGGGTCACACATTGAATAGAAATGATAGACCAGTCAGTTGGAGAATAGTTCATTATGAGTGAGAATGGATATATATATTTCGTCTGACACGCTGCTAAGATCTTTTTTATATTCCATTGAAACACCACATGCTCGCTGGTATGTAATGATATCAGACATGTGCAGTGGAAAAGAGGGGGGTATAAAGGGGCTTGATTGGAACAGATATGTGCACCGGTGCTATAATAGGCAGTGGTGAAATAGACATAGAAAGAGCTGGAGATGGGGAATGGGGTTGAGTCAAGTACCAAGAGGTGAAAGGAGACAGACGGAGGCATAGAATGAAGGCGACATGCATTTAAGTCATTGTAATGAGATCTGCTGCAGTTCTATGTGGGATATGATCTGCTCGGTATTACACTAGAGAATCCAGATGAGTCATTCAGAAACAGAACCAGAGCTGGAGAATACTTGTGCAACTTTTATGTGTGCTAAACTTTCTGACATTCACCTGTGAAATGATTAAAGGAGTGTGGAGAATTTTCTGAGCACTAAAAAGAGGAACAATACATTTTTAAATTCCTGAAGTGTACTGGAGATGTGTAATATTTGGGGGTATTTCATTGTTAGTATATTTCTGTATGATTTTTTTTTTCAAAGGTGCTCAATGTTGCTTTTCTGGTGGAGGGTCTGTCACCTGCTTGTCTCCATGGAGATATTTAATGCCATTTTGTTAACATTTCAGGCAAAGCTACATCTCCATGAAGACAAACAAAGAGCACATTTAATGATATACATATTGTTACACTTTATATTACATTTATGGCGCATTTATGGAACCAATAGCTAGCATGCTAACATACACTTCCTGATGTGTGGAGGAAAGCTAACCAATTTAGTCTGAAGCAACTGCACACTGTGTTACATAATCATCTTTTCCTCCTTTGAAATCTGAATGTTGCTAAGATTTTTTTGACTGAAAAGCCCCCCATTAAGCTCCTATTATTTTGTGAATACGTTGACTCTTCTTCCAAAAGTGAAAGCCAATTTAGAGTGGGGCGGGTTAAGTGGGAGCAGGCAGAAATGTGCACTTTCAGATTTAACAGCCTTTTGTTCTTGGCTCCGTGCTCCTCTGCCCGGTGGACAAGAATGAGAGAAGCGCCGTATCCAGGCCTCCCAGCTAAAACAAGCTATGTGTCAGCAATCTTCTGTATCACACCAATTACCAAGCTAGGGGCGCAGGGGGAAACCGCGGCTCAGATACACCCTCATAAAGGCTGCGCTGTCTTCAACCTGATCTGAAGATGGGGGAAAAAAAGTCTATCATGAAAGTTTATGGTTACATTCTTTTATAAGGCCGGACTATAAAGGTGTCTAATCCTATTCTCTGTAGCAGCACAGAGATTGGAAAATTATTCTTTACCATCTTTCTTTTGACAATAAGAGAAATGAAAATGTTGAATTTATGTGTTGTATACTGTGTACTGTATTGCATTCTGAAAAAATAATACTCTCTATACTGTACTACTATTGTTAAAGTTGCCCTTAATACTCTCCCAATCTACTACATATTTAAAGGGGCTGAACCTGTTTTGTTTTGCCTTTAAAGTCAATATGAGTCCACTCTGTGCAGCCTGCATTATGTGTTTTATTGTCTGCAAACTATGAAGTAAGGCTTCTGCATTGTTAGCATGCTAGTCATATTTAGCATTACCATGATGACTCTGGCCTCTGAAAGTTGTGAAAAGCACTTTGAAACTTAATGCCGTGAATTATATTATATATAATATAATATAATATTATATTATTCTTAGGAAAGTGAGGAATAAATTTGGACTGCTGTAAACTAGTTCTGTTTTTCACATTTTAAAGACAGTAAAATCAGGTACAGCACCTTTACCACAGGCTATTTAATTATTTAAATTTTATGGAGAATCTTCACCACTGGCAAAAGGTTTTCAATAAAAATCTCACCCAAGCACATATATAGTCTCAGTAATAAGGATTAGGATTACAGATACAAATGAAAAAAAAAAAAGATAAGGATTAGGGTTGTGCTAAATCAATATAGTATTTATTGCTGTAGCCACAAGTTGGAATGAATTCTCTCCACCTTTGAGCCTAATGCAGAATGATAGAATATAGAAAATGCATATGGGTGTTTCTTAAGGTTATGCATCAGTTGCCTTTGAGTGATAGTAGAAGTACTAAAAACATGACAACAGTAATACTGTACTCAATGTACCAGTGGACTGCTTAAGGATAGAACAAGTCTCCAGCTGAGAAGAGCTCTGGTGAAGTTGCATGTGCTGTCACTGCTCCTCTCTCAGCAGTGATGAAGTGACTGCAAACCGCTGGGATTCTGTTATTTGTGCTTTCATACATATGCCTCGATCCTCTGTGGCACACTGAGCCTATCTCTCTGGTACACTATTGTCTTTGAGATTCAAAGTCTAATTCTATTTTTATGGACACATTCAGATGTTTGTACTCCCTTTGCTGACTGAGGGACTGATGCCCCCTCTAGAGGTGTGGAAAAGTAAAGTTTAATAAGTTTATACTTTTATCTGTACAAACATGACTGAGATTGATTGCATTTTTTGTAATCATGATGGTGCAGGTTATTAAATGACCTATTTTGACCATACCAATTTGATAATCTGTCCGATCTCTGGATAGATTGGACATATTGGACAGATAGACAGATAACACTGTGTCATATAGCAAGCAACTGGATGGAATAGCACTGTGTCATATAGTGAGGTGGCAGTAACTAGTGCTAACCAACGAGTTACTGAAGTTTGGTGGTTTGAACCCCTTTTGAACCAGGGAATGGCTGTGTCTTTGGGCAAGACACTTCACTTACCATGCCTCCAGTGTTTAAACATGGTATATGAGAGTATGTTAGTGAAAGTAAATGTGTAACAGCAAGCATTTTAAAATGTTTGACTAAGAAATAATCAAAAATACAGTAAGCTCATAGACTGTATAAAAAAGTGGACTAAGCGAGTGTGACGTCACCCATGGCGTTCAGCTCTACTCAAATGAAGCTCCCCATGCTAACGGTTACAAGAGCGAATTTGGAGCCAGGCTTCATATTTGAAAATCCGACCTTGAGTATCATAGCAACAAGAGCCAATCATGGTTGAGGTCGTTAAATGTGCCCGCCCTTCTCACCAGAAAGCGAGAAGGGGGCTTAGTTAGCAACAAAATGCACTAGCTGTCAATCAAACCTGTTGCTAACGCTAGCGGGAGTGACCTCGGGGAATGAAGGCATCTGATTGGTCCGTTATTTATATTCATATCTTTATTTAGGGACAAAATAACAAAATGAAAAGTTCAGGAACATGTAGAGCGGGTAAATACGAACATTTTAGGACCAAAACGATGAGGCTCTCTGCAGCAGTTACAGGGAGAGGGGCTACAAGATCCCAATGTAGGTCAATTGGAGCCAGGGTCAGAAGGAGCCGGAAGAGCCTCCTGGTGCACTTCCTATTTGGAATGCGGCGGCTAGCGCGTTAGCTATGTCTATGACTAAGCTACACTTTACAATTTTGACAACTGAGGAGTCTGAGTCTCAGTAAGCTTGAAGACCCCTGGCGGTTGAATGGAATTGCCTGAAGAAACATAATAGTTTATTAATTCAAAATTCTGTTGAAAATGGATAAGAATTTTATGCCACAGCAGTTAAGTCTTTATACAAATTACATTTTACCAATGATGAAGCAAACAAAAGGTCATTACTCACATCTGATGATACCATATGAGCCTATCCATGAGTGTTAAAATAAAGCTTTGTGTGAAAACAGCCCATTGATCACAGAAAATGGAGCACTGCAAGAAGAAACTCCAACTGACTGCATCCTCTTGTACCTCCCCTGAAGTAAAATGTAAAAAAGTTTAAATCCTTATCAAATTTTTAATCTTATCTAAGAAAAACCTCATAACAGAAGCATCCATCAGAGCTCACCACAGACTTCACCTGTCAGGACTGTCAGGAGTCGAGCTGCTGACACATCATTTTAAGTTGGAGGAAAACTAGGCTTCCGTCTTGTCCCACTTTTCTCTTTCATTGTGATGTGAACAGGAGATCTCTACATCTTCACACCAGGAGAAGGGATATGTCTTTTGTAGTCTGGAGGTGTTGTGACATTAACATTCAAGCCGTCTCATTCCCTTTATTTTACGCACAGGTTTGGTCTTGATTTATTAATGAGGTGCCACCAAAGTCTTTTTGTGAGTAAATGATCCCTGACTGCTAATTAATTTCCTAAATCACAGCTGCAAGTGTTTCTCTGCATCATAACAGCGTCTGTAAGCACAAATAGATCACACTGGACTGAGCCATTAATCATCTGACACAATCTTTAACTCTCAAATTCAATACTGCAGTCGAAAAAGCTGACATTTCACTTTACTCCAACTTTGTATGGACTTACTGTAGTTGGTTCCTTTTCATCAAGTAATATGGTAAGTTTTAGAGTTACAATAATGCAGTACTGCCACATCCAGTCTATTTCAAAATGCGTGTCTTTGCTTTATTTAAATGTGCACTGTGGTTTTTTTCTGATGCGGGTTGCAACCTCTTTTTTCCGTGGAGAATTATTGCTTTGCCTGGAATGTTTGAAAATATATAATATAAAACTGACAGCAAAGACAAAATTATGAGAAGTCACATATGTTGAAGTATGGTAAGGACAAGTCTGAAAAGCAAAATGAAATGCACAAAGATGGAGACAAGAAGAAAAAAATAGAAGAAAGGAGACAAAACTTCTTCATCCTCCTCATCATCTTCAATTGAAGCTCCCCTGCTGACCCATCTGCTCGTTTAATGTATCATAATTATCTCCAAGTTATTATGCGTCATGTCATCTTGTTTTGTTTAGTGCCATTGTTGTTTATCTCTTCATTGTAGTCATGGAAACGCATAATTTGTATCAGTGCTGTGTAGATTGAAATAAATACATGCTATGAGAATTGGAGAAATCTGTATTTGAAAATACCTTGACTCTTTGGAGATGCATACGTTTAATGCCATGATATGGAACATTTTAAGCAAAGAAATGTCATCTCCATGGTTACATAGTGCACCCTTTTTTATAATATACTTTTAACATATTACAGTTTCAGCTTAACATTTTCTCTCATCAGCCAACATTTGTATATTTAATACCTCTGTTTTTCAATATCACTGTTATACATTCTACAATCTGTTTATTATATAAATAAAAATGTTTACCAATAATTATGGATGTGTTTGTGTCTTTGCTGAATAAATAACTTACAAAGGTCAAGTCATTTGTTTGTGTTTAAGACGTAATCCCTCTCTGGTATTAGTATGCACAGAGCTTTCAGTCATTTAGTCCTATATGCATTTGTCACGAGGTTCACTGGCACTGCTCCATTCATTCTCTAATATCTGTGGTGTGTCAGTTGTTTCACTGCAGAGCTGTGATAATACGGTCTCCCTATAGCTTCTGCTCAATAGCTCCAGGCTCAGTGCTGCTGTGTTGACGTTTTCTTGTAAATGAGAGTTTTAAGAGTGTCAAACATTTGCAGTCAATGATCAAGTTTAAATGGATGACGTGCAGTTTAAAATTAGCACTGTTTTTGGTACCTTATCATAGCTTCTTCTGAAATAGAAAACCAAGTACTCGACTAATGGATGTACCACTAAGGAACATGGTACATTTTCTATTACTACTATTTTCTGATCTATGTTATAATGTTGTTTCCTCATCAAAAACATAACTGGACTGTGTTTTGTTTCATTCACACATGTTTAACTGTTTAACATGTTTAACATACAGACCTACATAGATCATTTGGATAATTACAACCCTGGAAGATTGTTATTATCCAAAATGTAAAAGGTAACTGACTTGAATATCTCTGCTTCATGACATCACAAGGTGGAACAGACCATTTTGAGCTTTGGAGATGGAGACAGACTAATAATAAAGGGTTACTCAAACGTTTGAATGAACCAAACATAACTCCAGTGATGTTTTTGATGAGGTAACAACATTATAACATGGCTTAAAGATCACAAGAGTCAATTTTGTGTAATATAGAACCTTTAAACTACACATTTCTGTCAGTTTAGATGAGTCAAATGCAAAGGACAAATCTCCCTATAATAAAATATACCTGAACAATATGAGCTGGTCTTTTAGCTTGGGTCTTGGTAAATGTACACCAGCATATACAGTACAGTTCAGTGTGTTATATAGTTTACCATTGAAAAAACCTCTTTGTAGCCATTAAAGTGGGCAAGCCAGCAATAAATATTTAAAATGTAACTACTCCAGCCCGCCAATATAAAATGCACTTTGCTGTCAGTTGAGCCAAATCCCGATATGTTCTGATTGTGTAAAATAGTTATGGAATACACACATATTCAACCAGGAGTGCTGTTCATATCTTTTGCTGTCTGTCAATCAACCCATGTCCCCTCAAGCTATTTCTGACATTGTAAATCTACTTTGTTTCCCATAATCTTCAATCTGTTTCAGGTATGTGCACTTCACCGCAGCAGCAAAAACCATCAGCCACACAGCCTCACATCACCTGGGAATAACAAGACCGAAAAAATAAGTAAATAAGTAAATAAATAAATCACGAGTTTTGAAGAATGAGGTTACAGTGAAAAAACAAAAAAAACAGAAATAAATTTTGGTTTTGCAATAATACATTTGGGGAACCACTAGTACTACTGGTTGCTTCTTTGTCACTTCCTCGGCTCTTTCTTGCTCTTGTTAATATTCCCAGCATGCCACGGGAGACGTCAGGAAACTGTGCTGCACTAAACGAACAGACAGATTGTTAATTTCCCTTCTGTGGGTGCACACTGGACAGGGCTGAAGTCCAATTCTGCTGGAGCTACACATTGTCACATATATTAGCTCCCAGGACGCTCAGCCCCCCTTCCTCTTGTCTCAGTGTCACCCAATCACTTCTTCCTACCGAAGCTGAAAAATCCATACGACCATATTTATCAGCTGTCTGGCCTCGGTCCACGCCTGTCTTGTGGTATCCTCGTCTTCTGCTTCTCTCGTCTTTGCCCTCCGACATCATTTCCGACGTATTCCAGACTCTTAATGTTGAAAAGAAGCTTAATTCAAGTAGCTCAAATGAAACCCCAGATATAATTTCAGATAGAGGACTTCCAGGAAATAATACTCACCCAGATCTGAAACATAATCAGCGGCCTGTAGCAGCACACTTTTATTGGGGGATTTTATCTGTTCAAAGAAATTTACTAACTTTAAGAATATTGTCCTTATATTTTGTGAGAGCTTGGTACAAGGTTGGACTCAATAATAAATAAATCTTTTTCTACTGTGGTTTTAAAATGCAATAACATTTCATTTCTAGTGGAGGGTCCGCCACCTGCTTGTCTCCATGGAAATGTTATTGCTTTGACTAGAATGTTCCACACTATAGATTATCACAAGGGAGACAAGCACGTTACAGCTCTGCACTACATTACAATTCAGATCTGTGGAGAGTCAACCCTATTGACAGAAGGAATTATTGTATTTAGAAACACCTTGTGATACTACATAAAACATATGTGGTATCAAATATGTTTTACTTGATACCATGGAACATTCCAGGCAAAGCAATAACATCTCCATGGGGACAGGTAGGTAGCAAACCCTCCACCAGAAAAGTTGCGCAGTGCACCTTTCATAAATATTGCACCTGAACAGTATTTTTAGTTCACTGGTAAATGCTTCAAACCTTTGAATCAGCTATTACAATTACTAACTCAATATAATTACATGCACATTAGATAAATCTAACTTCAATTTTCCTCTGTTAACAGGCCAGTCCAACTGCACTGAGGGATGGGACAAGTAGGGGCAATTTCCCTGCATAGACCAAAATTTTTAGCTATTGAAAAAACATCTGTAACAGGGGTAGTGAGTATCGTTCCTCCTGTCACTTTAATTGGGTGTGTTTTTTTCCCCTGTGACTTCCTTGTTTGGTGTGGGCCAATGGCCATGTAGTGGCAGCTGTACGGGGGCGGTGCTTCCTGCTTTAAAACCCTGTGTACCTTCTCTCTCACACACCTTGTCGTCATTGTCCAGGTTAGTAGGAAGCAGCTCACCACACGGTACTTACAGGACTCACAAAATACTAAGGGATGTTAATATTAAATTGGGTGTTTAGTTGGATTTCATTTTGTTTGGACTAAATATTTGTATTGGCTCTCTCTCTCTCACACACACCTTCTCGTCTTTGTCCAGACCCCGGGCAGTCCTAAGACGCGTTGGCCGCTCCATGGGTGAAACGGAGCCAAGGCGCCAGATCAGCCGACCAAACGTCCGGACCTCTGGATGGATATTACGGGGACGTAGTTCCTGGGCAGTCCTAAGACGCGTCTGCTGCTCTGAGAGTAAAACTGGGGCACGCTGGAGACAAGGCTCCACACCAGCCGTGCCATCCGTCAATTGCTCACCACGGAGCCACACTCTGGATGCCAGGACCTCTGGATGAGCCCTTTAAGTTTTTTACTTTTTAACAAATCCCTTAATGGACTTTCCCCACCCTTGTGACATGCTGATTCCCCTTTTAAATTAAAACTTAATTTATTGTAAATTAAATCAATGAAACTAAAGTTTGTCTATAGTCCTGTGGTGATCCACAATATCTGCTGTTGCGAGGTGGTCACACTTCCTCTATAGTGTTCAAGTGTCTGAGTTATTTTCACCTCTCTCATGCAAAAATATATGTAGATGGCATTAAAAATGTCCTGATAAATTCAAAGCAACTGAGAAAAATTATGATGAATATGCATTTTCCACTGCCATTTTATTTTCATGTTTTGTTTTTGTTTTCAGACAGTCAGTTTATGTGCGGCTACCAACTTCACCTCTTCATTTCTCTGATCCTTACCGATGATGTCAGATTGTTAGTAATAATAATACTACATCGGTTTTACATAGTGCTTTTCACGTTAACACAAGTAAACCACCAGAGCCATCATCGCCAGCCTCAGTATTGCCGGACACATCACCGCTCGTGTGCGACTTCCAATAGACTTTTCTCTTGGTTTCCGCTCTGTCATCAGTTTCGGTGTCACTGTGGATGTGCAGTGGGCTGAGGGCCGTGGGTGGACTGTCAGGGACATTTCACATTGTGTCTAGTTAGTTGTGCCCCTGACAGGCAAATCCCACCATCCTTTTCTCTCTCTTCTGCTTATTCTCCTCCAACTCTCTCACCGTGAATAAAACCTATCTGCTGCCGATCTGACCAATGAGACAATAGATTAAATCAGGACTTCCCACAAACCGTTCGTCTATAGCATCTGCTTCTTTTTCAAAAGGAGAGATTGCAGCGACCGTACCAGAGAAGATAGAGAGATAAGAATGAGAGATTTCCTTGGCCTTTCCGCTGGCTCTGTTTTAGCACCCTCCAGATTAACTGCCAACCTCTGACCTTTGGAACATCTTGCATTGAGTGTAGAAGGGCTTAGCGGGGTGCACTTGGTTCAATAGGCCTTATTTTATCAAGATAACACAACAAAGATGTCAGGATGGGCAGGCCAATTCCTTTGGTTTCAGATGACAACTGCATCTGTTTTGGGTGAAGCTTGTGCGACTGTTGTGAAGTTTATAAACTCTTTAAAATCCTATGTCATCAGTAGGGCTGCGTATCATTAAGAAATTGCCGATACAATATATACCTCGATAAATATGCCACAATAATTTTTGATACAGTGCAGTTTTGATTCAATACTATTTGATACATTATATTTCAAAACTATTGGATACAGTTCAGTAAAAAGCAAAGGTTAAATCATGGCTGTGATAATAAAAGTCTTTATTAAACCACTAAGTTTGTGCAAAGTTAATATTAAAAACACCCATTTTAGTAATCAAAACAGTGAAAATGTATTGCATAAACAAGTCATCAGAATGTTCAAAATTCTGGAATAGACATGATGTATTTTCATTGATTGTCGTTAGATCTGTTAATCAGTTAATCTTGAATTTCCAAGGTGCACATATTAGTTAATTTGCTTCTCCAGGATGGAAAAATACAATTTTCTTACCTCAAAATTGTGTTTGAGCTTCACAAAAAGTATAATTTATGATGAAATGTGTAGTTTATATGTAGATAAAGTGAAAAACTATAGTGAGCTCAACTTTTCTCTAAAGATTTGTCCAGTAAAATTGAAAAATCTGTATTTTTCCTTTGTCAAAAATGCTTGGTGTCTATAATAATCTCTTCTTAAATTAACAAATAACGTAGAACACAATTGTAAAAGTTTTTAAACTGTGCTCTGATATCACTCCCATGTATCCAAATAGTTTCCATTAGCAAAGTTTCCCTTGATTTTTCGTATTTTGTTAATCCAAAATATTTTTTCCTCTTTACCTGAATAGGCACACAGAACAATACATGTTTCACCTTCTCTTGCTACCAGTAAATGTAGACTGTGGCAACTGAATCTAATCTCGGTTAAGTGTCGACGATTTTAAACTGATTCAAGAACACAATTAAATGTTTTAAGACTGCTGACAGCTGAAGGTCTATTTTTAGTTAAAACTATTTTTAACTTAAAACTCATACAGTGACCTCATGTCCCTTTTTTAACCATTATGTCACCTTGAATGGAGTTGTGTTGCCATGGAGACAAAGCCGGACCAGAGGACTCACTTTGCAACTGGCAGCCCATAAAGTGGAAAGCCTGGTGTGAAGCCATGGTGCCAATCCTCAAAGTAGAGACTGGAGAGCTATGAGAGCTTGGACGGTGGACACTGGGATAACTGCTGCTGTTGAATCTACTGCCATTCTGTGCTCAGTGTAAATACTGGGACCTCTGCTGTAAATATCATGATATGGCAGTGTATGAAACCCAACATGATTTAGAGGGGGGCTCTATACACAGACAACTTTCCTCTTAGACAAGCTGGCCCATTTTAGTGCTATCTGGGATGACTCTGCAAAACAGGCTTTCTTCTGTGAGAGCTGTAATCAATCACAGAGAAAAAAGTGCACTAGATAAATGTATCCGACATTAGTTAAATAAGCAGTGCTTTTGGGAACACTGCACCGCTGGTAATTTTCCATTTAGGACAAGATGAAACACAAAGGAAAAAACACTTTGTTAGATGCAAGTCTTTTGTAGTACAGGCCTGAAAACCATTAGTGCTCCAGTGTTTGCTTCTACTTAAAGGTGCATAATTTAAAACAGCTACCAAAGTTTCACAACGATGACTTAATATACTTATTGTGGCTGAGCAGCAAGTGCTTGCGCCTCCCAGGAACAAGATTGCAGATTCAACACCTGACCTTCCTCTACAGTGTATAATGTATGCAACAAAAAATGGCATCATGTGTATATGTACATGTATGTATGTATATATATATATGTACTTACTACTAGTTTACATTATAGCTATTAAAAAACTATGTTGTGATTTCTAGAAGGCAACAACAGCAAAAATGTTGTTGGCACATCAGATATCATTTATATTTGAAACATAGGGGCAAATGGATGAAGAAATGTAATCACAAAGAACTGAACAATAGTGTGTCCTTCAGTACAAACCATAGATGGTATAAAAGTGGACTAAGGGAGTGTGACATCACCCATAACGTTCGGCTCCAGTAAAATGAAGCTCATGAGGCTAATAGTTATTGGAACGAATTTGGGGCCGAATTCCATATTAGGAATAGAATTGTTTTACGGACAAAATAGAGAAATGAAAACACCAGGATCATGTAGAGTGGGTTGATACGAACATTTAAAGACCAAAATGACGAGACTTACTGCGACAGTTACAGAGAGAGGGGCAACATTTTTTCAATGTAAAGTCAATTGGAGCCAGAGTCAATGGAGTCGATTTAGAACACACAGGCTAGCAGATTAGCTATGTCAATTTATTTATATATACAGTCTATGGTACAAACCCACAGATGGCATAAAAACTGAACCTTATAGAGAACTTGTACATATACTTGTACATATTTAAGTTGGTATTTTGTTGTTTGTGTGTGCTTTCAACATATATCTTACAGAAAGTTGGAGGTAGATTTTGTGGTTTCTTTTGGTTGAACACAGTGAAGAATGAAGACCAAGAAAATGGAATTCTGCCAAAATCAGACCACAGAGTATAGCTTAAACATGGGCCAAAGTATTTCATTTTACTGTGAAGAATTGCATATTTTAGAGTCATTTTGTTGGAGAGGTTGAGGCGGGGTGACTGCAGAAGCCTTTGGATATGAATGTTTGCTTGATAAAGCCTTGGTAAATCTTCCCCCACGTGTCTGTTTTCAGTCCTGTTGTGCTCAAGTGAATGTGCCTTGGTATAATTTGAGGGGATCACTTTCAACAGGCTGTTGTGTGAAGAGCCCAGCCATAGAAAGGTTCCATCCTCTCCACTTTTGTGAACGGCTGCAGTTGACTGAAAATCCCCGTCCAGCCACAGCTGTTGCTAAGAAACCACTCATTCAAAGCTGTTGATCTTTCAATAGGTAAGGAAACACTTCGGGATAATGACTGCACTAGGACTTAACAAACCAATAACGTGACATTTCAAAAAACAAGACGTCTCACACTAATGCTTTTGGATTTTTTTCCTTAATATACTCTAGAATGCAAATGAAAGCGTACAAGGACATGTCTAATTCTGTGGCATTTAAGGGAACGCAAATGGCTCTTACTAATTGCATCTAAACTTCATAAGTGATTTTATGGACTGTCCAAATGCAGGACTTGGGTGGGTAAGAGGGTTAAAGGTCCCATTCTTAGTCTATTAAACAATTCGTCAGCCATTACTCTGTTTACTTTGTACAATGAGGAACAAAACAAAATCCCTTCTGTTGATCATAAAGTTACTTTGGGTGATTCATTTGCATGGATAAAAATGCAGTGGACCTTCTGCCACTATTAGCACGCCATATTTTAGTTTATCTGAGCAGTGATTACTATGATTTTAAACGCTACTTCACTCAGTGTAAGCTATTTTTAAATTTAAGTCGTTTTCTTTCTTTTGAGTCCTTGTCCAAACAGTGCAGTATATATCCTTGCTGGTGGTGTACTGCTGTATGCATGTTACCACTTGGTGTCATGGGTTCCTTTCTCAAATATGAGTGTCATATTCTTTGCATTCTCTGTGTAAGACTGCATTGACCATTTAGATAGATAGTTACTTTATTGATTCTGAAGAAAATTCAGAGTTTGGCAGCAGCAACATAGAAACAAACATAGCAACATAACAGTTCATCCTCTTCATTCATCAGCTACAGGGACGTGTTGCACAGATAGATGTATGGCATGTGGGACAAAAGACTTCCAGAGTCTGTCTATGGAGTAGGACAGGGACAAGAGCCTAATGTGCTCTCCTGTTTGTTTAAGGTCTAGATCCTTGTATTTTATCATGAAAATCTATATCCATAGAGGAAAAAAGTACAAAAAACACAATGCAACTGATGATTGATGCCTAAACAACCTTTTTAATTGATCTTCTTTGGACATATACATGTGCATGTATTGAATGTGTGGCCAAATTTACAATAACTTGTGCAATATTTTGGACTGTGCAGTGACGGAAACTGTGCAATAAATGGAGTGTGAAGTAATGGGAACTGTGCAATGAGTGGAGTGTGCAATATTTTATTGTTTGGCCCCCTGTGACCCCAACCCTTTGGGACAATGGATGGAAATTAGGTTTAGGGTACAATCCGGTGTGTTTACATTCATGTTGTGTCATGTTTGTCCATTAACATGCTCTGTCCCAACCAAACAAATAAATAAATAAATAAACCTGGCACCTAGCAACCATCAATCTAATGCACTAATCATGGCATATAGTTGTACTTAGATGCTCGGTAAAGTCATCGATGCTATTAATTTGTCATTTTTACCTATCCTTGTTGCATAGATAAGCTGTGTTTGTATTCTTGACTACATGAATCAGACCTTGAAGTAACAAAAGACTTACCACTGTGTCTGAGTCGATGCAATGTCTGACTTGAGTAAAGTTAGTTGAAAGGTACCTCCCTCCACCCCTCCTCTCCACATGCTGCTGCTCCCTCTCTCTGCTACTCCTGAGGCATAGTTTGTGTCACACCTTCTGGCCTCACATCTCCATTCAGAAGAGCTCCAGGCCACTGAGCAGTCCATAACGTGCATTTTAGCCTGCAGCGCCCTCATCAGAAGGACACGGCTCACTGGAAGTTGTATTTTGCATGACTGCCCGTTCCTGTGTATGTATTTGAGAGGCAGAAAGAGAGTGGTAACAACAGGCGAAAGGCTCCATGTGCTTTGCTGGAGGCGAGTTTCAGACTGTCATTTGACCTTGGGCAAATCTATGCGGGGCTTAACACTCTATTCTCAACAAAATATGGATGCTGTTAACGTTTCATATGGTATTGGTGAAAAAATCAAAAGATGAAAAGAAACACATAGAAGAAGTCATTTGGCGTTGGAAGGACAGGCACAGATAGATTTGATTACTAAGTGTTGGTATTTAGTCGAAGGATTGTTTCATTTGACTTTTGCGTGTTTTAAAGGTCACATATTACGCAAAATTGCCTCTTACAAGCTTTTAGTCATGTATAATGTTGTTACCTCCTCAAAAACATAACTGGGGTTGTGTTTTGTTTTATTCACACATGTTTGAGTAACCCTTTATTCTACATTTCTAAAGCTCTAACGCTCTGTTCCACCATATGTCATCAAGTGGTAGTTTTCAAGGTAACAACTACCTTTTATCTTTTGTTAGGTCTTTTGTGATTGGCAATTTCATCCAAATGATTCCAGTGGAGGAGCACAGAGTTTAAAAACACAATGGAGCACTTACTGTATTACCACATGACATCACAAAGTGGAACAAAGTATTCTGTTTGAAAGAAGAGCTCAGCCTAAATATGCAGGGTTTGTGTGTTAAACGTGTGAATGAAAGAAAAGTGAATTCAAGGTATTTTTGTTTCAGAAAATTATATGGGCCCTATAATATGGGTAAAATCCTTTACTGCCACATCACAAAATCCAACAAAACTGTCTCACCTTAATTTCTTAGACATCTATGGTCTAGTTCAAGATCCCATGAACCTGTGCCACTGGTGTAGTGGTTTATGGTGTTGTGGGTTTGCCTCCTGTCCATGTCCGAATGTCTCTCTCCCTGTCTCATGCTATAGCTGTCCTGCCAGTAGGGGGCACTGTGTCTATATTTGCACTTTAGACAGTTCATATCTGGATAAAAGGAGTTGACAGGCTATAGCATTACCTAAACACTTTTAACAATTTTTTAAAATAATTCATTGGTTTTAGCATTCTCAGGTTGATATTAAACATAAACACTATGTTTTGTGTATTATGGTGTAATCTACACATTCAGTATGCTTTTTCCACTCAGCAGGTCCACCATTATTTTCTCATTTCTCATATTTGCGTGGTAACTGGTGGAAGCTTTCTCACTCAATATATTGATATTTCTATTATAGTTTTCACGTTAACCTTCTGAAATTTGATTATGTGTAAATGCCACATTACCACAATCTTGTTTATGTAGCCCCATTATAGAGCTTTGTAATTTCGGTTCGAACACATAATCTAGCAGTACTTTGGAGGATAAAAATGGAATTTCCTCATTGTTGTGCTTGATTAGTTCTGCTGATTGGTTGCCAATGGCCCAAATCAAAGATAAATTACACCAAACGGAGATTATTATCTTCATAAGGTCATTACCTCTAAATGTCATCTTTTGCATACATAGATTACAGCCAGTCTTTTTAGCTAACACATTTAGATTAGTTTAAGTGATGAGTCCACATCTCACAGCCTTTGGAAACAAAAAAGCATTTTAGGGTGGACAGTAATCATAATATGTTAAATGACTCTGTGGTTTGATTCACTGGGGTACGATTGTGGATTGAAGGTTGGACGTGTAGAATGTTTATTTCAAACTTCATAAACATGATCTTTTTTTCCAGATAAAACGATAACCCTAACCCTAATGCCTGTATTAATAACAATAAAATACTGATTAATTCTTAATTGCAAAAACATTAAACCTTGTGACCAAAGTGTAGTGTTTATGTTGTGATTTGGTGCTTTTGTTCTCAGGACTATTATCCAATCAGAAAGCAGAATGTGCCTCACATGGGCCAGTTACAACTAAATCTGAATGATCTAATCTGAATTATCACTAAAATAAACTCCAGCTCATGCAGCCAATCAGTGCAGAGCAAAGGCTACATACTCTACCTTAAAGCAGGTCATCCCCTAATCAATAGCCTAGAAAATACTGCTGATTGTTGAGTATTATTGTGTGAAAAATGTTTATTTTATTAACATGAAATATTACTTTGCTCAATTAAAGACATAATTCAATATTAGAAGACAACACATTCTGGACGCACATGGGTTTTTGTGTCTTCATTATTCTGCTTCTCCTCCTACGGTTCTCTCCACCTAACTCTCTCCCTTTGCAGGTAGCTACGTGCAGATCAGCAAATTAATTTAGTGAGAATACATTAGCATTAGCCTCCTCTGGCGCTGCAGTGTGTGTCTGTGCAGGTGCGTGTGTGTGTGCGCGTGTATGCGTCTGTGTTTGCGTGTGTGTGCATGGGTATGTGTGCCTGTGTGTTCGTGTGTGTGCCCAGACAAGATATCAAGGTGATAACAAGTGTGAATGTTGCACCACAGGGGGTGATTATAATTAGAACTCATTTTGGTTTAAGCGCACACAAACACACAGGCCTGTTTCCTTTGACTCAGCTCATTCTGCATTTCTAATATATTTGGCTGGAGGTGTGTGACTATGAAATGGGTTCATGACTTGACCTAGTGTTTCCTCCTTGGTTCAGCGGAATATTAATTCATTTTAAGGAAAGGGAGAAATCATTTTATCTCTTCAAATTTTCACATCTTTACTTTCATCAAAATGCAGACGATTACATGGGTTGCATAGTTAGCTTTTTTTAAATGCCAAAGTTTTGAATGTTTTGAATGGTCCGACATCCACTTGTCTCCCTGCAATAGTTATTGCTTTGATTGTTCAGATTGTTCCACTTTTAGCAATAAAAAACACATGCTTAATGCCATACTGTGGAACATTCCAGTATGTAATAACATTCCCATGGAGATAAGCAGGTTGAAGAGCCCCCACCACTAATGTATACGTATATTCACATCAGTTATCCTGCTATGAGTGCATGAAAGCAGCCCAAGATGTTTCAAATGCATGGGCAGAAAAGTGAAGAGAGTAAGCCAGGAGAAGACTGAGAAAAAACAAAGGTGGAGATGAAGTGGAGGAGTCAGAGTGATGGAGAGAGTGAAAAAAAGGGAAGAGAGGAGGGGAATAAGCTGTATTTATGTCTTTCTTTTCAATGATCAAAAGTCCTCAAGATGTCAGCTAGAAACAGAAAGCTGAATTGGTCCACAAATTTGTCATTTTAATCTTCAAGTCCTTTCAACGGACGACAAGCGTGCCTGCATGTTTGAATATTTGCTACTGCTTTCTGGTGACAGCGTAAAAAGATACTTCACCACTGACAGCAACAGCATTGAACTTTCATGTGAATAGGCCAGTAATTACAGCAATATAAACCTGGACTGTACAAGTGTAATGGCAAATTCTACCATTGACACTACCAAAAACTGACTCAAGAAAAAGTACAAAATGAATTTAAAAAACACGTTCTTAGGAGACTGTGATCATGGTCCTGTTTAGGTGTTGGATTTTCAACAAAAAGGTGAGAGTGACTAACTAAAAAACTACTGGCTAATCGGAGCTTTATTTTAACACATTCTGGCCAGAAAGAGTTGACTTAGTTGGAACTGCAACAGGTCAGATGATTTGTGCTGTTAAACAAGTCCCTCTCAAATAATCCTCCGATTAAAATCTAACAAGAATCAGATAGGGCAGTGCTTACAGTTAGCATCACATCCCCAGGGAATTTTGATGACATCAGCTACAAAATATTACTAGATTCTCATCTTCAATCTAACTGAATTACAACGTATAGGCGATTTATAATGTCACGCTGAAAGGGGGATGCAGAGGATGGTGTGTCAGATGGACAATAAGAAAAATGCAGAGGAGCAAGAAGAGCAGAGTAAATGGATGGATGAGGTGATAACAGTTGTGATGGAGGAGAGGAGGGACTGGGGGTCTGGTTAGGGGGTGCAGGTGGAGGTACAGCAGATTGCTCACGGTGGAGACAGTGAACTCGCAATGTGTAGTTAGTTATTGTTTATCTTTGTACTTCTGCCTTCGTTTATGCATTGGTTTGGTCAAGGGTTGAATTACAAAAAGATAAAGACCATCGCAAAGGTCAAGTTGAAAGAAAGTATTTGTGTTGAATTTTAAAATAATTTTCCATTATCCAATTGACCAAGGTCACAGTGTTACGTGTATTGCAGCATGTATGAGAGTATGAGAAAAAAATATCTTTACAACTGCCCCATGATGGTAAATACGCATTGAGTAGCCCACCATCAAAATACCACAGATAAAGAAGACCTCAAGCACATTACTGACATTACAGCAGAAGAATACAAAATGAAATAGAAAAGCAAAAGTGACAAAATTTAGTACTTTGCAGCGTGTTTCCTCATAGGCTTATATGGACATTTTAACAATGGATGCTATAGTACAGTACAAAAATAATTGACCAATGAACCAGTGTCAGCCGTGTTGCAATACTTCAAGGTCTTATATTACACAAAACTGACTCTTGTGTTTTGTTTCATTGAAATCTGTTATAGTAGTTCTTTATTATTAGTCTGTCTACATCGCCAAAGTTTGAAATGCTCTGTTCCACCTTGTGATGTAATAAAGCCGTAGTTTTAAGTTTTAAGTTTTAAGTTAACAGCTCCTTTTAACTTTAGTTCAACAGAGATTGGCAATTCCAGAGCTGAAATTATCCAAATGGTTCTAATGAAGGTGTATGTATTTTAAAAACACAGTGGAGCACTTGCTGTATCACCATATAACATCACAAGGTGGAACAGAGTGTTTTCAGTTTGAGAGAAGAACTCAGCCTAAATATGCAGGGTTTGTGTGTTAAACATGTGTGAATAAAACAAAACACAACTCCAGGTATGTTTGTGATGAGGAAACAACATTAATCCAGAGATCATAAAATAGCGTAATATGGGCCCTTTAAGTAGTTGAATTATCAGTACTTTTCTTCCTCTGAGCAAGACCTTATGGCAGAGTCTTCCAAAAAAGTTGTGTCCCTGATTTTTAGAGGACGGTGAACTTTGCTTTTCTCTCTTTGTTCACTCTGTCCACACATATGCTCATCTGGATGACTGCGCACCTCCTCCATCTCAACCTTGACAGAAGTGAGACGGAGCTCTTTCTTGACAAATGCTGTCCTATGTGGAAACTCTATCAACGCCGACAGCACCATGGGGACACCTGCTTCGACTAGCAAGAATTTCACTTTGGATTCCAGACAACGGCTGTTAAAGGGCCTGTATTTTACGATTTTCTGATCAATGTTTTAACGTTGTTTCCTCATCACAGACACCTGGAGTTGTGTTTTGTTTCATTCATACGTTTAACACACAAACCCTGCATATTTAGGCTGAGTTCTTCTCTCACACTGGAAACACTCTGTTCCACCTTGTGATGTCATGTGGCAATACAGGAAGTGCTCCGCTGTGTTTTAAAGTCCATACACCTTCACTAAAATCATTTGAATAATTTCAGCCCTAGAATTGTCAATCTCTACTAAGCAAAACATAAAAAAAGGTAGCTGTTAACTTTAGAACTACAGCTTCATGACATCACAAGGTGGAACAGAGCATTTTGATCTTTGGGGCTTTAGACAGACAATAATAATAAGAGATTACTCGAACATGTGTGAATGAAACAAAACACAACTCCCAATATATATTTTTTGACGAGGTAACAACATTCTAATATGGCTTAAAGCTCACAAGAATCCATTTCGTTATATAGGACCTTAAAAGAAGTGTAAAAGATGTAATGAATCCTTCTAACCCTAACCCTTCTGATGGTGAATTTGTCTGTTTGTCACTAACTTTATACAGATAAGAAACTGCTAATAAAGGAAGTAGCTCAAAGTAACATAATTCATATATAACAAACAATATTGCAATGACAATCTTTTTTTCTTATTGCTGAACTGTGACTGTGCTATCCCTGAGCTTAGTGGGCGTTACACTTAAGCTTTTATATACTGCCATTCCTTCATTACAGGTATAAATCGCATAAGCCCAACCTTTATCTTGTTACTTCCCATGCATCTTCCACCATTTGCATTAACATCAATAGCTTTACAAGTGGAATATGTGAAAGACCACCTGTTCTATATGTTTCTATAAGGTTGTATGAATGCAGCTTCAAGAGTCTTGGAGCCTGAGAAGTAGTACATACGAGAGAGGGCCAGACTAACACTGTGTTGCTTGAATATCCCTCTTTCCTATAGTGTAGCACGCCATTTGCACCTTTTCTAATCAGAGCCACTTGAACTGAGCTCCCCTCTGTGATTTCTCTCTTCATTCTTTCTCACCTTTTTCTCTTTCACTCCACCTTGTCTCCCCATCTCTCTGTCCACGATCTCTATCTCCTCTCCCTTCCTCTTCCTTGCTTTCTTCTAGCATCCTCTTTCTTTGTCTCCTCTCTTTCTCTCCCTCTTTTCTATTCTCTCTTCTCTTTCTTCACTCTCTCCATTCCATCCCCTTTGCTCCCTTTCTCTCCTTTCACCTTTTTTCTGCCTCTCTCATCACTCTCTCCTTTCATTCTCTCATCTTTCTCTTCTCCACTCCCCCTCGCTCTATTCTGTCCCACTCCATCTCTTCCTTCCCCTCCTTTCTCTCCCTCTCTCTCCACCTCCTTCCCTCCCTCCTCGTTCTCTCCTCTCTCTCTCTCTTTTCTGAGTCCCCAGTGCTCCCTCCAGGTACAAAGTGGTGAAATGACATTCCCGGCTCACACAGGACTCAACTGGGTGTGTGAAAAACTCATTTCTTCAGGAACACCTCATATTCCTCTCCAAGCTTCCCCACGAGCCTCTTGACCTTGATCACACGGCTGTCAGGGGGGGAGAAAAAATACCCCTCCCCTGGGTTCTCATTTAGGCTCCATCCACAACAGGCTTTTTTTTTTTTTTACACAATCTTCCTTTTTGTCAGGGATTTACAGAAACATTGAAGAACAAATATCAAACACAATACTTTCCACTAAAGGAATTGCTGGTTGATTAAAGTCCTGTGCATTGATTCACGGGATGTGGCTTTAGACTGGTAAAAGCTCTCAAAGTTTAATAACAGTTATCTTATTTTAGTCACACAATAGGGAAATTGCAATGCAGAGCTCAAGAAAAGCAGGATAAAAGAAAAATTAAATGAAACATGCAATCAAATCAAAATGAGGATAAATATATTATCTATTAAAATACTTACAGTTATATAAGATTTTTAGGATATAAAAATAGTATGTATACAGAGAAGTACTAGAGAACAGTGGCTTCATAAGTAAAAAGGTGTTGTAAATTGTCTAGTCACTCAAATAGCTTTTCTGCTGTGGTCCATTAGAAATACTTATAAATTTAATAAATACTTTGGTCGACTAAGACACCAATGACCAATGAACTAAAAGACTAAGGAGTATAGGTCTAATTCCTGAAAATGTTATCTTTCACATGGATCACAGTCCTTGTGGTGCCTGGTGTTGGAAATACACATTGTCCAAGTTGTTTGCACTGGTCTAGACATTCAAGGTTCCTGTCTCTCAGCTCACAACAGTACATTTGTCTCCAGAGCTTTTAGTTGGACTGATGGGGCATTATTAATTGATGATTCAGAGGCTATAGTCTGTCAAAACAATTCAAACTAGTCTTTGCTTTGACATGAGTAACAAATGAATTTTCAAAGCACATTTACAAGTCAGTTCAACAGTGACCTTGTATTATATGTGTTTATACTGCACAATTGTCATTGTATTTGTTGGATTATTTAGATATGTGGTATTTTCAAAGTTTTGGCACATTTTTACACCAAAAGTTGTTGTGAGGGATAAGTGTTTCTTTTCAACAAGGTACTTACTGGCTATCTTGAAGAACTGAAGTAAAGAAAATATAATATAAAAAATAAAGTAATTGTAAATCAACGAATCAATGAATGAATTAGGAAAAAAAAACAACAACAAAAAAAAAAAAAACAATAATACAAAAATACACTCACTATTAGGGAACTTGAGAGATTAGTGCAAAATTCTTAAAGGTGCATTTTGCAACTTTTCTGGTGGAGGGTCCATCTAATGCTTTTTACTACTTGTCTGGAATGTTTCACAGTATGGCATTAAACCTTTCCATCAGGGAGACCAAACCAGACAAATTTACAGGTCAGATCTGTGGAGATGCAAACCCGCTCAACGTAAGAATGCGTTTGTTCTGGGTATATTTGAGCTATAAAACAAAAGGTAGAGCTGTTTAATATCATACTGTGGTACATTACCAGGCAGAGCAATGACATCTCCATAGAAACAAGCAGGTGAAGGTGACAGACCCCCAACCAAAAACTTACATTGTGCACCTTTAAACATATTTTAGATAACATTATAAAAGCATTCTTATAAAAGGTAACACACACAGATGGCTTTATGGAAGTGGTGAGAGTAAAAAAAATAAAACACTGTTGGTATAATATAGTGGCTTGTAATGGGCAGAATATGGCAGAGGGAGCGGACACAGAGCTGCTGGGAGGAAACAGGGGCTGATGGGGAGCTGCCTGTGAAGAGACTATCAAACAGACAGAGACAAATGTCAGAGCAGAGGACAATACTGCCTCGAGCACATAGGGGGCAGTGTCACTCTGTCAGAGCTCTGGAGATAGATGGGAGAGGAAGATTGCCAGCTAGAGTAGAATCTTCAGAGGAGTGAAAGAAAAGAGACCATTGTTATTTGCACGGAAAAAGTCATGCTAACATTTAAAAAACAATACATTATTATGCATTATGTTAACAAAATAAAATAATAATAATAATAATAATAATAATAATAATAATAATAATAATAATAATAATAATAATACAAAAACAAGTCTGCCTAATCCTTCCTTTGTCCAGAAGTATATGCTCTATGGTAGAAAAGGATATTTTCTAGATATTGTGTCATGACATTTGAAAGGGCTTTTAATTATACATGAGTGCCTCGGATTCTATGCCTCAATCACCTACACACGACATTGAAGAATATTTATGGTCTTTTACATTACAAATTTGCACTTAATTTACACAGTGCATGACTTCCTTCTGTGACTCATTTTTAGCCACAAAATATGTAGTTTGAATTTGTTTGTACGTTCAGCTTTCTCTGTATTGCATACCTGACTAACCTGCTTCCTGATGTTTTTTCTTTGTGCATTACATTTGTAGTCATCCTCATAGGTCTATTATAAATTGAATCTGATATTAGGTTTAAAATACAGACAGGCAACAGAAACAATTTACCAATTCAGCAGGTGGGACAATGACCAATTGTAATCCATTTTTAGTGAACATTTGTATATGTGTAGGTGAGCTCTCTAAGGCATCCAATCTATGTTTACAACTGAAGACAAGTTAAAAATAGAAACCGACTGCAAATGAAAAATAAGGTGGTAAGAATGCAAATTCTGAATAAAATGGACTTCAAAAAAGGACTACATCCAACTAGTATCAACAGCACACAAAATAAACTCCACCAGATCCTAATAAACACATAAATGCAAAATTCGTGAACACTTAACAGTTGTCATTTATAGCCTCTATTTGACATCATGATAACAATAATAGACATTTACATGGCAGCGCCTCGCATTTTCCTTTGTTCCCTTCTCCCAGCTGGTGCAGTGACATCATAGTGACGCTTATAGCTTACATATTGTTAATAATTTATTAAAATACAGGGGATTATGATGATTTCTGTGAACTACATGTCCAAGAACAGAGACCATTCATCACTCATCTTTGGTGTTTCAGACCATGTGCTGCCAGTAAGATTAAAATGGTGGTTAATTAATTTTTATATTGATGTATATGTTCTATGTGTATACAAAATTAATGTATCTTCTTGGTCCTTGCTCTGACCATCTGTCTCCACACCTGTCCCCATCCACTATTCTTCTAATGTATCATCAACCTCCACCTAAACTCAAAAGCATGTAATATATTTGACTTTGTTGTTCTTCATACATACATATATTTAAAGGTGCATATGCTCACAGGCCTGGAGCTCAGATCAGATGTTAGGAAAGATCTAATGGAGAGTCTCAATAACACAGATGTACCAACAGCTGATCTCATTCAGCCTGACCACCTGCAGCACCTACACACGGTTCTGTGTCTTTGTGAAGGGGTTAATGGAGTGTGGCATTAATCAGGTGGTGTACCCTCCACCAGAAAAAATACACAGTGTACGTTTGATAAAATAACAAGGTTTGTTTTTTAACTTGTTTATAACCACCAAAGATTAATTAACATGCAATGATTGGCAAAGAAAATAATTTGTAAAACGACAGCTCTTTGACAACATATTTAAAATTTACCATGTGACCAAAATGCATAACAAGCAATATTTGACTTGATAAAAAAACATCAGAGTTCAAAACCGAAGTGAAAACCATGCAAATTCCTTCCCTTTTTGTTTCCTTGGCTGTCGTTTTTCTTTTGGAAACTGTCACCAAAGTCATTACGATCCATCCTCTGGCTCCTGAGGAACAAATGGTAAATAGAGTGTGTTCATTTCAGTTACATGCTAATGGCGCTAAGCCAGCTAGCGCCAGCAGCTCGTGCCTCTGGGAACAATTCAGAATGCAGTGTTACGTTACATGCAAATGTGCTGTTTGACAACCATTGTATACATGAAAATACAATTCACCGTCACTGTAAACGCTACCCACAAGGGGACAATGTGACTGGCACTGTGGGTGGATTAGGACTAGATAGGTTTCCTTAGACTGACAGTGATGTGTACGTACTGCACCGCATCAATGGATTGCAATCAACTCTGGGAAGCACTGACATAAAGTATCATCAAATAGGAAAAGCAGGTGGTTGGACCCTGTTCAAGCAATTATAGAAAATTGAGGGTGATTCGTATAGAACGAATAGCCAGTTATTTACACTGTATGACAGACAGACACCCATATACTTACAGTTACTTCACCAATTGGATTGAAGGTCAAAAGACTGTTATGCAACAATGACGTTTAATCATGCATGTTTACCCTTCTCATTTATGCATGCATTTTGAGTGATTCATGCATGTTTCAGTAATCTTAATTCTCCTGCAATCAAGACCCCATTGCTCTGAAAATGACTGATTTTCCCTAGCCACCAGACATGCCCACCGTTCTCTACTTTATCCTCCTTTTTTCTTCTTTTTTTCTTCTTAAATGGTAATAAATGTACAATTCATCTGCGTCACCAATTTTGCACGAATGACAAAAAAATCCACTGCTCACTATCACGATCTGTTTTTGACTGCAGCATAAATCTGGTGTGTGAGTGTTGGTGCTGGTCGGAGGTGCCAATGGCACAGATTGGCAGCCTTGTGGTTACAATCGTAGCTTACAACCATTAGGTTTGAAGTGAATGCATAATGCAATGTAATACACATTAGGTGTCATGAAATGTGTTATATAAAGTCAATGGATCATTATTATCTTTGTTGTGATGATACTAATGCACCATAAACGAGCACACGAAAACCAGTGACACCGTTTTTAGCCGGAAGTCAGCAGATTTGTTTCTTTGAGGAAGTTGTTTTAGATCAATGTTGCAATTTAAAACAACTAAAATATAAAATTATCTGTCTTCTGTGGCTACTACAAAACAGGCAAAATCATAATATCTTGGGTAATGACAACAATATTAGAGTCTCAGTGTGTCTGTGTACCTAATTTACTTAGGTGAGAAAGTGGGGCACTCAGATAAAAAAAAGAACAATGCAAACTCCTTACAGTCAGGAAATCTGTAGCCCTTCCACTTGTGAAGTAATAGCACTATGTCCTATTGCATTAATGTCTTTATATAAGACACATTCAGGACTTCTACAGTAAGAGTTGTCACTGAGGTATTGTAATCTCGTGCACATTAATCTTTGTCCTTGATGTGATGGACAGGGATTAGAGAGATCAGACTCTGATGAGAGAGTCTGGTGACATTACACCAGTATGTCTGTGTGTCCGTAAGTGTGTGCGTGTGTCCGTGTGCGTGTGTGCGTGTGCGTGTGTGTGTGTGTGTGTGTGTGTGTGTGTGTGTGTGTACTGTGTCCTCAGGGACAATTACATGGTGAAAACTAATAGGCTCTCTTTGTCTTCCACTGTCCTGAGGTAGGGCTTTGGTTATCTCACCATATATCACAAACCATGCTGAAAGAATGATTACAAATTAAGCAGGGAAACAAGAACAAAGTAGATTAACAGATAGGGTCAAGAGTTGCCACTGAGTTATTATCTTAGTCATTATCTTAAAAACATGATCTTTCCATGGTAAATCGAGGTTTTTTTTTCTTCTTCAAATTTAAATACTTTTTAGTTAATTAGTTAGTTAGTTGGTTGGAAAATTAAATGGGATGTAGCAGATTTCGTCCTAGAGGGGTGTCCATCAGTGCACGTGGCACCAGGACACCCTAGGCCGGAGGTCAATGATCGACTTTGTCATCATGTCACCTGACCTTCGGCTGTGTGTCTTGGACACTCGGGTGAAGAGAGGGGCAGAGCTGTCAATCGATCACCACCTGATTGTGAGTTGGGTCTGCTGGCAGAGGAGGAAGCCGGAAAGACCTGGCAGACCCAAGTGTATAGTGAAGGTCTGTTGGGAATGTCTGGCAGAGCCCTCTGTCAGGGGGACCTTCAACTCACACCTGCTGGAGAGCTTCTCCCAGATTCTGGGGGAGGCTGGGGACATGGAGTCCGAGTGGGCTTTGTTCTCGGCCTCTAGTGTCGATGCGGCTGTTTGTAGCTGTGGTCGTAAGGTCTGTGGTGCCTGTCGTGGCGGCAATCCCCGAACCTGGTGGTGGACCCCGGAAGTAAGGGATGCCATCAGGCTGAAGGATTCTTATAGGGCCTTGTTGGCTTGTGGGACTCCTGAGGCAGCTGACAAGTACTAGTGGGCCAAGCATGCTGCAGCCCGTGTGGTTGCAGTGGCAAAAACTCGGGTTGGGAGGAGTTTGGAGAGGCCATGGAGGACTATCGGACGGCCACAAAGAAATTCTGGCAAACCGTCCGACGCCTCAGGAGGGGGAAGCAGTGCTTCACCAACACTGTTTACGGTGCGGGTGGAGAGCTGTTGACCTCGACTGGGGATATTGTCGGATGGTGGAAGGAATATTTTGAGGATCTCCTCAATCCCACGGTCACGTCATCTGAGGAGGAAGCAGAGGCTGAGGACTCAGAGGCGGACTCGTCCATCACCCTGGCTAAAGTCAGTGAGGTGGTTGGCAAGCTCCTCGGTGGCAAGACTCCGGGGGTGGATGAGGGGACAGTACCTCTGGACTGGCAGACCGGGGTGGTGGTCCCTCTGTTTAAGAAGGGGGACCGGAGGGTGTGTTTCAACTACCGGGAAATCACACTCCTCAGCCTCCCCGGTAAGGTCTATTCCACGGTACTGGAGAGGAGAATCCGACCGATGGTTTAACCTCGGATTCAGGAGGAGCAGTGTGGTTTTTGTCTCAGCTGTGGAACACTGGACCAGCTGAATACTCTCCATCGGGTGCTCAAGGGTTCATGGGAGTTTGCCCAACCAGTCCACATGTGCTTTGTGGATCTGGAGAAGGCATTCGACCGTGTCCCACATGGGGTCCTGTGGGGAGTGCTCTGGGAGTATGGGGTCCGGGGCTCTTTGTTAAGGGCTGTCCAGTCCCTGTATGACTGGAGCAGGAGCTGTGTTTGCATTGCCGGTAGTAAGTTGGACCTGTTTCTGGTACATGTTGAACTCCACCAGGGCTGCCCTTTGTCACCGATTCTGTTCATTGTATTTATGGACAGAATTTCTAGGCGCAGTCAGGGGCCGGAGTGGATCCAGTTTGGGGACCACAGGATCTCATATCTGCTGTTTGCAGATGATGTTGTCCTGATGGCTTCATCGGACCGGAACCTCCAACGTGCACTGGGGCGATTTGCAGCTGAGTGTGAAGCAGCTGGGATGAGGATCAGCTCCTCCAAATGTTGTGGTGAAGAGGGAGCTGAGCCGAAAGGCAAAGCTCTCAATTTACCGTCAATCTACATTCCTACCCTCACCTTTGGTCATGAGCTTTGGGTAATGACCGAAAGGACAAGATCGCGGATACAAGAGGCCGAAAAGAGTTTCCTCCGCAGAGTGGCTGGGCGCTCCCTTAGAGACAGGGTTAGGAGCTCAGTCACACAGGAGGAGCTTGGAGTAGAGCTGCTGCTCCTCCACCTCGAGAGGAGCCAGCTGAGGCTGTGGCTCGGGCATCTGTTCCGGATGCCTCCTGGACGCCTCCCTTGGGAGGTGTTCCGGGCATGTCCCATCGGGAGGAGAACCCGGGGAAGACCCAGGACATGCTGGAGGGACTATGTCTCTCGGCTGGCCTGGGAACGCCTTGGGGTCCCCCTGGAGGAGCTGGAGGAAGTGTCCAGGGTGAAGGAAGTCTGGGAGTCCCTGCTTAGACTGTTGCCCCCGCGACCTGGCCCCAGATAAGTGGAAGAAAATGGATGGATGGATGGAGATTTCGTCCTCTTATAGGACTTAGATCTAGTTGGCCCCAGTGCATTATTATTTAAGCAGCTCTTTGAGGGAAAAGCCTCCAGTGTAATTGTAAAGCAATTTTATCAATCGCAAACATGGAAGAAGTGCTGGGGCATTGTTAACAGTCTAAGAGTCATTAGCATAATCTCATCCTTGCAAAGAATTACAGTTTTAGGAATAAGTAAGAAAAGTGAGAAAGGAGTTTGGGCCAGAACTAATAGTTGTGCCTAGGTCTGCCTTTCAAGAGTGTCAACCACATACTTACATAATAACAGTTATGAAATTATGTTCTTGGTTGTGCTTAGTATATAAGACTAGGGTGAGAGTGTGACAATTAAAAAAACAGTAAGACTCATGTAAACTCTGCTCATTTAAAAATATAAATAAATATTTATTTACTTATCAATGACAACTTTAAAGGGCCTATATTATGCTATTTTCTAGTCTACGCTGTAATGTTGTGTCCTTGTGAAAAATATACCTGAGTTGTGTGTGTCTCAAACAGAAAACACTCAATCTCTACTGAACTAATGGTGAATGATAAGTTGAAAACGTCCATTTCATGACATCACAAGGTGGAACAGAGCATTTTGAGCTTTGGAGAGGTAGATTAATAATGCTGTATTACTCTAACATGTGTGAATGAAACAAAACACAACTCCAGGTATGTTTTTTATGAGGTCACACCATTACAAATTCACAAGAATCAATTTTGCAATCAATAAACAAACCATGCAATAATCATTTACTTTTTCAAACAGAAGAAAGTTTTGAAACAAAGATAACAAATTGCTATAGAAAGATAAGTGCTAAAAGATTGGTCTGTAGATTGGACACTGGAGAGCTAGCGAAGATTAAATCAGGGGACAAGGTGAGAGGGTATAAGATCTCAGCAGCACTATTAGACAGAGAGATAGAGTGAAAACAGGCCAACAGCACCCCCACGATTGAATTGAAGGACAAGATCAAGGGGTGTCAAATGGCATTATTAAAGACAGATAAATACTGATGGATGGCCCAGATAGCTATACACAATGGATAAATAGATAGGTAATGGGGCGGCCAGTGAAGTGGGAGATAGGGAGGGGAAGGGTTGAGGGTCAGTGGAGATACAGTGAACAGTGGGTGAATGAAAAGATGGCGGGAGAGAAGAAATGAGAAAATGACAGAGCGACCAGTAAAAAGTGGAGCAAAAATGAGTAGAAAATGGGGTTGGAAAGGTGCGAATTGAAGGCTGATATAAAGGATAGAAGAGCAAGGGAGAGTATAGGGAAAAACTGGGAGAAGTGAATGACGCACTGTTCGATTGTGGACAAAAGTATCAAATGTTAAATGGAAATGATAAACTATTACTGAAATAAATACACATTGTAAGAAATCATCCAAATGATTCTAATTCTAATGAAGGTGTATGGAGTTTAAAAACACATTGGAGTACTTCCGTTATTACCACATGACATGAGAAGGTGGAACAGAGTTTGAAAGAAGAACTTAGCCTAAATATGCAGGATTTGTGTGTTAATCATGTGTGAATGAAAAAAGCACAACTCCAAGTATGTTTTTGCTAAAGAAACAACATTATAATATAGATCCGAAATTAGTGTAATGTGGGCCCTTTAACTTTCCAATTTAGAAAGATTGAACCACCAAAGACCATTTAGCAGACCATATTTCCAAGGTACATAAAAAATTATTACAAGGATTAAGATCGTCCAATGAGGTTCATTTGGTCTTCCAATAATTTGTTATTAGGTTCTTTTTTCACACCAAGGGTTTGTTTTCATACCTGACAGTTTCGACTGCTCACTAGCGGTCTTCCTCAGAGTGGTCACAAATTTTGGTGCTGTCTTCCTACCAGTGGAGGCAGGATGACGGCTCCATCTGCAGTCTGACTTCCTCAGGACGGTATCCCGTGTGTGAGAGTAAAAAAAGCCCCCTCGTCCTGGATGATAGTCCCGTGGGCACGTTTCCGTATTTTGATTGCCTCTTTAATCCAGCAATGATGTTTGTTTCCTCAAATTCCAACTGGATGAAGACGAAGACGTGAAAATTAACAACACAATAAATACTAAGGACACACGAAAGGATATTTAAGGAAACAAAAGCTAGGCATGTTAAAAATTAGACTTGTCTTTTATTCTTCCGCACAATAAATGGGCCAATAACAAATTTCACAAACAGAACTAAAAGTATTATCCCGTGGATTAAAGTACGCAGTAACGCCAGATCCCATGATGTGGTATCCCTGTTAACAAAAACTTCCATAAACGTCACTTTACACATAGTCAAGAACTGCCTTTGGACAGATAAAACACTACAGAAACAAACCAACTTGACAGTCGAAGACATAACCTGGCTTCTTCATTTTGTATCCACATCCTACTTTAAATACAAAGGAAAAATATACAGGCAGAAGGAGGGCTTCACCATGGGGAACCCCTTATCAGCCATCATGAGTGGGTTCTTCATGGAGGACCTGGAGGAGAAGGCCATAAACACAGCACCAACAAAATGTGGACTCACTATGTGGAAAAGATACGTGGACGACATACTGGAAAAAATCAGAAACGGACACACACAGGAGCTAACAGACCACCCACACACAATAGACAGCACTGGAAACATCTAATTCACACATGAAGAAGAAGCAAATAATGCAATTAATTTTCTAGACATGGACATTACACACAGGGAAGATGGCAGCATCAAAATAAAATACATAGAAAACCAACCCACACTGACCAATACCTCTTATGGAAATCCGAACATCCCACAGCCCACAAACTCTCTGTTGTAAGAACATTATTTGACATTATCTTGCCTTTAGCTAGCGCTAGTGTTAACGAGGGGGTGTGTCCAGGTCGGGCTGTACTTCCTGATGGAGGCTGGAGTGGGGCAGTACAAGTACATACATGGTGATGGCATCTGAATCAGTCTGTGACTGCTGTAACATTTTAAAGCACTGCCAGTGTGGGTAATGTGTGCAATCTTTGCCTCATTACCAGGCAGCACAGTGGGGTATGGGGAAAAATGATATATGGGTACAATAAAACTGCTCCGGAGCCCCACAATGCAAGTACACACCAGTAGAGGCGCCAGGAATACAGAATTTTGGATGGGTCATGACAGAACTGGCTGCATTTGTGTTTTGAACACTCCGCACGCACGTGCGCCCCTCTCATGCACGTGCACCCCTGTAAGCCCGTGCACGCGCACACACATCAACCTTTTTAGTTTTCTCTGTGTTCCTAATTTCGTTTGCTCCCATTATGAAGACAAACCCTTGGTCTAAAAAAAGAACCTAATAACATAAGAATTAAGATCCTTAAAAGCACTGTACTTGATTTTTACTGTCGCAAAACATGAAAAACAGAGTTCATTTTAAATGGTCTGCAGTGAGTGAGAAAATTAAGTTGTTCCTCACTTATCTTATAAATGCTAAGTTTTTACCACACTTTTCACACCCTTCAGGCCGTCACTGTAATGCAAATAACAAGTAGCATGTTAACAGCAGGATTATAGAAGTGAAAGGATGTCATAACCTATATAGCATTTAATTAATTTGTATTGTGTATAATGGCATTACATAAAACACGTTACTCTCACTCTCTGTTGTATGAAAGTATGCATTGGTGTATAGAGATTAGTACATTATGTTGAACCTGCAGGGGAGACATAATTACAATGAAATGTAGGGCGGTTTAAAATGAAGGGTGTGGAAGTCAAGATAAGAAATTCATAGAAAAGAAGACCTAAAATAGCTCTGTAATAATGTCTGCTTTATGGGGTGAAGACTGTGCATGCCCTTGTACTGGATTAACTGAATTAGGAGTAGCTCTTAGACCTCATTACCCCATTTCAGAAAATAGGAGAATGGGCTATTTTAAACAGCCTGTGGAAGCTTTCTCATATTTCATGTGTAAATAATTGTCAGTTTATCACAATTCTAAATGGACAAGGGTGATCTACTTATTCCAATACCATCGCTTATTTAATATAATGAAAATTAAGTTAATATGAAATCCATTATTGCTTAGCACATACAATTTCAGCTCACAATCTCCAACTTAAAAAAAAAATGATTCTAATATCTCAAATATTAGTGTATTTTCTCAGTCAACCAGGTATGTTCTATACAAAAGAACATTTTATTCTATTTCCAAGAACAGTGTTAGAATTAAAGAAGCTACTTGGAAGAGGTTAATTGATGAGTGTTGAAACAACTTCACTCTTTTGTCTCAGAACATAAATACATAAAATTATGCTTAATATTTCTCAGAGCATATATGTTTTGTATGCTCTCTGTCAGATTTAACTACAAGCTACTTTCCATCTGCAGTCTTTGAGCATTATTTAAAATGTGTTAGATTTGATCACATTATATCTTCAGAGACCCACAAATTGCATAGCTTTTCTCCCTTCAACATTGCAAGCAAGAACTGTTTACTCTTTTCTTTCTAAGCTTCTTCTTTTCAATCTGCTCTGTTACATCTCCATCTCATCCCTGCAGATTCCTTGACATAGGAGCTAAAGTACTCATCGATTCCCTCTAAACAAACACATTCGAAGTCAGAGCAGGATCACAGCACTGGGACCACTGTTCACAGGCTAATAGTCCTACAGTGGACAGTGTGGGACAAGATGAATGGCTGAGTCTTCATTCTCCAACATCTCAGGTCAGATGGGACAGACTAGCTTTTAGGACAGGATCTTATAGACAAGACACAAACTGCTAAATAAACTCTTCAATTGGTTCTTTAGGTAGTTGACCAGTATAGAGTGGAGGATTCATGGTCCTTTGTATCTATATTTGTACAGTAGAGGAGTTTACAACTGAATGTGGAAGCTGGCATAAAGGTATAGATGTCTTAGATGTTATAATGGATTTAGTTTATGGATTTTATAGGTCAACCAATGCTAACTGTAAACGTCCAATAATTTATCAACCTTGTAAATACAAAAGGTGTTTCATTACCTATGATATGTTCAGAGATAAAATATGATAATGAGATTAGTAAAAAAAAAAAAAAAAAAAAAAAAAAAAAAAAACGGAGGGAGTAGTACGGTTCTATGGTTGTTATATTCAAAACATGTATATAAAACCATATGGCTTACAATTCTTGAATCAAACATTAAAAATTCACTCAAGTAATTCACACAGGGTATTTTACTTCTTTTTCAAATTGTGTAGGATGGGAAACAGAATATGTATACTGTAATCAAATGGAATCTGCATAATATATGTAAATCCACCTAAATTCACTTTGTGCTCAGCTCATTTGGACTACTCTTGATAAGTGCAGTGACAGCGCCAGCACTATTTTGTTAAGGGCCTGTCAGTAAATGCTGTTGAATCATCCACTTGTGAATCACTCTTGTTTGTGCTCTTTATGGGAGACTTTCATCATTTCATTCATTTCTGAATACATTTAACTGCACAGACGTATGCATCATCTGTATGCATGTTTTTAATACAACTTCAATGCACGTAATAAGAGGGTTGTACATGTTGCTGCGTGGTAAGATATATGATTTGTTTCCCTATAGATGAAGGTCAGAAGAACTTGAACCTGTCAGTGAATGGAACTTTCCAGCCCGGTGGCTCCAGTCTCACCTTAAAACCTTCCCCTGACTTCCCACAATTCATCTGACATTTATATTGATTGAATGAATCAAGCCTTCCAGAGCTGACTGACTTCAAGGTGATGTATTACTCAACCTGTTTCATTTCTGAGGGATACAAGATCAAATGTCTCATTTCCTTTTCATGAGGTTAGTTTAGAATAAGTTTAGTTTTAATATTTAAGGCAATTGATGAAATAACCTTGCACTGCGTTGGGTCAGGCCTACTAAAAGTGACCAGCACAGGTCAAATAAAGAAATGCCGAATTGTCTGAATAGAAACGGTCTGCAATGCTGTGATGTTGGGGATGGTGGGCGAGCATTGATACATATTGAGCTACTGCCACCTAAAGCATCACATGAGTTTCACAAGTTTTTCTCTCTCCCAGTTTGGGAGAGAAACACTGAACTGTCTGACTGTGAGTATTTTGAAGATCTTGTTGCCGTTTGACATAGTAGTTTGTGTTGTTGCCGTTTGACATAGTAGTTTGTCCATACTTTGAGCACTCATTGCATTAGGGAGTCCTTGCCTCATCTGCCTGCAGATAGTTAAAGCTCTTATGTATGTCCCTGTCTGTAGTTGTGCCTTATATAATCAGTTCCACTCACTCATAGGAGAAGGCTGATTAAGGATTTCGTGTTTACCACAGGCGCTAACACAGAGACACATGGAGGAGACACAGACAGGGATCAACAGGAATGAGTAACAAATTATTCGTGCAAACACCCAACAAGAATTTGGACAGAAGGATGTCTAGACAAGCTTGGAAGCTGCCAAAGACTAGAGTAATATCGAAAAAGAACAGAAATCAGAGGACCTTTGCCACATTATTGTTCATATTGCTATAAGCATGATTTTTTTTGCTGCACAACTCTAGGGCATAGAACACTTTGGTTGTAACCCAAATATGATATGGATTGCATGCTGAAATGGCATATCTATTGGCAACATGTTTATGTGGAGGAAAGTAAGCTCTGACTTGAAATGGCCCAACCACAGCTGCTAATTTTATCATTTGTCTCTCAAATGCGGAAGACATCTCTTCTCCAAGATTCTCATACAATTCAAAACAAAAGTAATAGTTTGGTGTTTCAGTAGTTGATTCTGTAAAAATCCATGCTGTTTCTCAGTTTTTTGTTGTTTTTTTCTGCTTTCTACATGTAAGCGGCCATGTTTTTCTTTTTTCTTTTTTTTTTTTTTACACAAATGGAGCATACATTGCTGTCAATCACGCCCTCTGAAATCAGGGAGACAGCTCCAGATCCAGTTGTCTTTGTAAAGTTTTGTCAGCGCGAGTCAAAAACCCCAGAATTTCCATCTAAATATTCCATGAAATTGAAGTAACTCAGAATGCCTGTTTATAGACATCTAAAACATGAATAATTACAAAAGGTGCTTACCTTGTATATCTAATTACAAATGCTATTGTTGTAATCAGCCTCAGTAATCAATTCGTGAGTAAAAAAAAAAAAAAAAATCTACAGAAAGCATGCTACAGACCTACAAAACTACACTTTTCTTGACAATGGAGCTTTATGACATTCCCGGCTCCCACAGACTGAACAATAGAAATCACAAAGACATGTGTACATTATTGTGTACAACTATTGCTACTGCAGCATGTTGAATCAGCTGTACAGCTGACCATTGGAGCTCACCATTGGATGTGAAGTTGATTCATGAGTGCTTCGCTCCTCGCCCCTGCCCTCCTCCTTTCCATCACTCTTCTCTGTCAGGGAGTCAAGGCTACTGGGCCACTGCTATAAACAATGCCCCAGTAATGCACATGCACACCATTATTAATGTGCATGATAATTAGGGTGTTGATGGATGCTCACAACAGCCTGCTCTGTTTGTTTGTGGTTACTGTATGCATGCTTTAATATGTTATGTGTAATAGGTGTACTGATGGCTTCATTCATCAAGCCTATCATTATGGTGCAAGCTGTGGAACTGAGCCGGTTTGTTATCTGTGTAACAAATAATGGCCCTGGTCAGTGGTTATGTAGAGTCATAATAAATGTATATAATTAATATTTGTATTCATTTGATAGTTTTTAACAATTTTTATCTTTAAGTATTCTAATGCTTTTTATTTATTGTTTTTATTTAGGATTTCCTCACTTAATTTGTCTGTGCAGCACTTTGGAAACTGTCATGTTTATAAAATGTGCTATATAAATAAAGTGGAGTGGATAATATTTTTATTTATACTATACTCAGTTATTGATTAAACACATTTCACTATATTCTCTTGTCACTTAATGGTCCTATATTACACAAAATTGACTCTTGAAAGCTTTAAGCCATGTTATAATGTTGTTACCTCCTCAAAAACAAACCTGGAGTTGTGTTTTGTTTCATTCACACATTTGAGTAATCCTTTATTAATAGTCTGTCTATATCTCCAGAGCTCAAAATGCTGTGTTACAACTAATGATGTCATGAAGTAGTTTTCATGTTAACAGCTAAGTTTTTACCTTTAGTTAAGAGATTGGCCATTTCAGAGCTGAAATTATCCAAATGATTCTAGTGAAGGTGTATGGAGTTTAAGAACACAGTAAACCACTTCCTGTATTACTATATCCCCATCCCTTCCTTATACCTTACCACTGATATATTCAAATTGCAGACTGTCAAACAAATGTGACTTTTTTTTCTATTGGTGTTTGCCATTATATTCTTTTTGGGGCATAATTGTACTTGAAATAAGAAAAAAAAAAAATCCATTGAATGTTCCACAAATCTATCTAATAAAGCCAAGATAAGTTTTGTGTGGATAAGTTAACAAGCTTATTTACCTGTTGTATCTCACCTCCCCTGAACCTCTCTGGGCTCTCCATCTCTGGGCAGCATTATCTGTTGTCAGATAATTTACTCTCTGCAGATGGCCCATGCTGCCGTCAGGATGTCTGGGTGTCAGAGTGTGTCAAGGCAAAAAGGATATGACTTAACTATCTACATTCGATATTAATCTGATACAGTTTAAAATTGGTTCATTGACTTCCTATTTATTTAGATGTTTTTTATGTTTGAAAATAGGCTAAATAATAGATTTGAGGTGGTTTCAAATGGAAGTAAACATACTGAATGCTGAAAAAAATCTATTGGACAATTAATCCAGAACAAGGGACATACATGCTGCTTAACACCTTGAATGCTAGCCTGTAAAGGTCTAGACTGCTGGAGAGTTGTTGTATTGCATGATATAGTTTTGTTTTGTACTGCAATTGTGGTTACATGCACATTTAAATATATTGTAGTCTATAACACACAATTTTAAGTGAACACTGGAATAGGAACTGCTGGACAAATACAATAAACTCACCTTTTGGGATGAATAAGTAGAGCTATTATTTTTGTACCTTGGTTTGACAGAGGGAAGATATTTCAACTATGACTTTGTTGACAACATGAGAAGATAGTGCTTTAATGTGTATACTGTCAACAAAAAATAGCATTTGAAGGGTACTTGAAAAGGTCCTCTTGGTGATTTACCTTTACCTGCAGCACAGCTCAATCTGTCAGTCTGTTGCTCAGAGGAGTAGTCACCCACCCGAGACACCCCCCACTGACGGGTGCTCTCTGGCCACCCGCCGCCTGCCGCTGCCATACTCTTGTGCCTCTCTCATGTGCCGCTATGATCCAAAAGTGACAGCGATCCCCCGTGGCAGAGAAAACCAACACGCTGGGTCAGAAATTCCCCCATGAAAGGCAGTAGGTGCATCAGTGTACATTGACGTGTTTGTATTAGGACAACATGTGGAGAGGGTGACAGCTGGAAAAGAGACATAAAAGGATTCAAGCTCAGAGGATGTCAGCCAAACACACAGAGGTGGACACGGGGAAGTGGACACAGAATGGACTTGTTTACTCCACTGTGGATCAGCTTTGCTTTCAACATACATGTTTCAGTTTTGATGTAATTTTTGCAATTTTCAAACTTTGTTTAGAATCCAGAGAAACCGATGTCTGATAAGCTCTGCCAGTGTTTTTGATCTAATTATGTAGGTTTTTATTATTTCCCCCACAGCGTGTAATCAAAATTTACAAAAAATCTGCCCATTTTTTACTACAAAACTTTTAGAGAGATGTGTAGCTGATGATTACAACTTCACAATGAGGTCATCTTTTATGTTGTGAATATTTTATGGCGTTGCCCTAGACCATATAAGCCACATGTTTCTTCAAATGACCCTGTTTAGAGGTAACTCATTTCACTTGTTGCGTTCAAGTTTCCACTGGAAGACAAAATTAAAGCTAAATTATGCTGTGACTTTTCTTCTTCAAAAGGAAGCAATCAAATGCATGACTTTTCACTCAAAGCATCTACAATAAAAGCAGTAATATGTGAAATCACCATATCATCATGACCTTGGATTCAACATGATCATAAAGGCTCAAAAAGTCTAGTTTTCCTTCCTTTCAGCACCTCAAGCCAGGATCAAATATCTTATAAATTTTATTGAGTGACCTCCACTGCTCTTTGTGGCTGTTGACACACTTTTCAAAAAATACTTTTGTCAGAGGTTGAGTTGACTTTTCACCTTTTTGTTTGTCCTTGCACCAGTCAGATGCTTTTGTTTTCAGAAATATTCTCAGAAGTTTCTACACATGAGACTGGTCCGTGCTGAGTCCAATGTACAACTAATCCAACGGAAACACCACTAGTTTAAATAAAGAATGTGTTAATGAGTTTAGGTACACCTTATGTCCAAATTGAGTTCAGTACAAAATTGTAAAATGTAAATTCCTATATCAAAATTTGGTATACTGAAACAGACATGCTGATTTGGATTTAAAATGTGTCTGTTCAATTTAAGTCTGGTGAAACATGTCCAAAAGTCTGACACCAATGACAAATCATAGAATACAAAATGAAGTTCTGGTGGGTGAAAAAATTATGGAGAATTCACACTTTGCACAGCACCATGTCAAAATTGGGACTATACCTAATCCTGGACCTAAACCAGGACTAGAACAGAACCAAACAAGGTCTACATCAGGACTAAACTAGGCTCAAAACATGGCCAAAAATTCAATGGCCCAAGTCTAATGCTAAGATTTGAATCAGGCCAATTGAACTAGTGATTTAAGTCAAGTAGTCAATTCATCTTTGCGCTTTGAGCCTTTGACGTTTTTCAGTTTCAAATGCTTCACACAATCTGGAGCCTGTAGGACTTTATTGGGACAAAAGCTCATTATGTCTCCCAGCATGTTGTTGTCATCACCTGCCTCTCCTCCTACACGGATGAGAGCCGGACAGATCCTTATATACACAGATCATATCACTGGAATGGGATGATATGCATTAGGATATGAGCTTTATATTTAGACTCAAGTGTCCCTATGTAGCATTCTTGACCTTGATTGTTCTTCCAACTATATTTTGTCTTAGAGGAATGAACTTCTTAATTATTACTGTTGAAAATGTCAGACAGACTTAAAAATGCATTAGCCAAAAGATGAATGGTTGCCCTATTGACTTTGCCTGGCATCAAGAACAGACACTTTTTTTCTTACTTACATCTACTTTACAAAGATGTGAGTGTGGTCAGTGGTGAATCTCCCTGAGTTCAGATAAATAAAAATGCTATAAAATGCATTAAAAGAAAACAAAACAGTGGGTAAAAAAAAATGCAAGGTTGAGGGTTTAGATGTAGTAGCAGAGTTGAAACAGGTGAGTCTTCAGATGGGATTTGAACAAAAGAAGGGATTCTACAGCACGGAGGTCTGCTAGTAGGTTGTTCCAGAGCTGGAGGTGTGGAGAGGAAGAGCGCAGAGAGTAGGAGGGAGTGTATGGTTGGAGCAGATCTAAAAGTAAGCTGGTGCGAGATTGTAGAGAGCTTTTGGCCATGGCCCTGATTGACAGGTGGTTTAGACAATCATAGACATGCATCTGCATCAAAACAAATATGGGTGTTTACAAAGAAAAAGAAAAAAACACTGTACCATATATACTGTCAATCTGAGAGACATGTGATTTTGTTGTAAATAACATTGACCAAGAGCTCCTCTGTTTCACACATGTCACTAAAATAAACTCATCAGGGTTCTATCTGAATCTGTTATGACTCTGTATAAAAAACACAGAGAGATATTCATTCTGGACCTGCCAGGCAACTATTGACCCCTATTGGTTGCTCTGCCCAGGTGAGCATTTCCCAATAGACTCTTGAAGGCTTTAACAGCAGTAGTGGGTTTGATCAGGGATAGGTGGCTGGATAAGAGCTGCTTATTGTTTGCCTTTGGTCAATTGATAAGATGGTGGGGCTTAAAGAGAACCTGCAGCTAAATGCTCAAGAACAGAGAGATGCTTATAGGCTGTGAAAGCACAAAAATCTGATTGGCTTGCGTGAATGGTCCATGCTTTTACGGGTTACCATTTATATTCAAAAACATAATGAATACTGCAAGCTGTTTTTTGTCTGTTAGTCTTGTGAGTGAATGCACTTGATAATAAACTGCTAAATAGTGGAAACTGCACTACGACACCCTTACCAGACCGACCTACAGAAACATCCAAAGTGCTTTTGCAAAACATTTTAATTACATTCAACTGGTTACCTTCCAACATAACTAGAGTGCTTCCTATTCAATTAAATGCAATGCAAGAAAAATTATATTCAGGAGAGGTCACGCTGAACTAGTGTTTTGTTTTTTTGTTTTTGTTTTTTCCAGCCGAATTCTACGTGTGTCACTAAATACAGTTAAAAAAAAAAAAATACAGTTAAAAAAAAAACAAAAACTTGGAACTTATAAGGGACGCAGAGCAGGTGGAAGGATCAAGCACGACTACGCAATAGAACGATTTGCACAAACAAGGATGACAACAATGCATGTGGTAATATGACAGGCAACAAAAGCATCTCAAAGTCTGATGTTAGACTGACAGAGCAGCTTGAGCGACTCCAGTCTCTCCTCAAACACTGCCTTCAAATCCCCACTGCTGGTTTCATGATGTTTGCATCATTTCCTTTGTCATTTCTTGTGTGGCTTTTATCTGATGGACCAGTGTGGGTGAACGATGCCGTAAAATGTCCCCTCACTTTTAATCATTATTTTGCCTTGTGCAGTTTAGCTTTCACTACAACCCAAACTACAGTATACTGATTACGGTGTGCAGCCTTATTATTGTTAAAATGCCCATATTATACCATTTTCTGATTTAAGTTATAATATAATTAAAACAATAATAATAATAATTATTATTAATTATTATACTTATAATAATTATAATAGTTTCCTCATCAAAAATATACCTGAAGTGTGTTTTTTATTCACACAAAACCTGCATATTTAGGCTGAATTCTTCTCTCAAACAGAAAACACTCTGATCTACCTTGTGATGTCATGTGGTAATACAGGAAGTGCTCCATGGTGATTTTTGTTTTGTTCCGTTTTGTTTTTCAGTTCCCTACACCTTCACTAGAATCATTTGGATAATTTCAGAATCCTGGAATTGACAGTTTCTACCAAACAAAAGGTAAAAGTTAGCTGTTAACTTAAAAACTCTCGCTTCCTGAAATCATAAGGTGGAACAGAACATTCTCTGCAACAACCGGGTATGTTTTTGATAAAGTAACAACATTCGAACATGGCTGAAAGCTCACAAGAGTAAAGTTTGTGTTTATAATAATATAGGACCTTTAAGCAGACACAATATCCCTCTCAAGGACAAACCCTGATAAGTAATTTTGCTAAAACGGTCGAATAATGTTAATAATTAGAGAACTATTTTGAGCTTGTCCATAGCGTGCTGGGATTCAAGGGAGTGATTATGCGGGTGAACGTCATGCATTGCGGATCTCACACAGAATTGACTTTGTTGCAGAGAAAAGGGTGACAAGGTTTAATTATAGCCGCTGGCAAACATTTTTGCAATTGTTGCTTGAAAACCAAGTAATGTGTCCTCTGTCTCGATTCATCAGGGCACCACCACAAAACCCAAAAGTGCCTCATTACGACAGCGGTGGAGTGTTATGTTGTCAAAAATCAAACTTCTCTAACCACAGATTAACAGTGTTTAGTGGTGTATTCATTTTCTTATTTTTTCTTATTTTATTTATTTGTAAAGCAACAGCACATATTAATGAACTTTTAAAATGTAAATACTATGTAAGATAGTGCTCCGGCAGGTTGATGTCAAACACTCTACAGGACAGGGAAAAATACAGCAACAACTACACAAAAGTACATGTAACACTAGCTCATTCACTATACATACTATTATAAGGAACCACACATTTTGAGAAAAACTATACAGAGATGAGTGGGTCTGGAGCTGTATCCTGTCTTCCTTCTTTCAGAGGGTGTGACTGACAGGTGGATTAACGAGTCAGAGATACATGCTCCGTTCATGTCAACATACAAACATGGCTGCTGACACGTAAAAAAAGGAGACAAATCTACATAAAGGACTGAGGAACAGTGCAGATTTTTACAGAAGCAACAATCAATACACCAAACTGTTACTTATTTCAGGTAAAAGAAGTCCAGTTCCAGTCCCTTATGGATTCAAACAGAATGTAGAAGAAACTGGCTGGTCAGGCAACTGTTTTAAGGCTTTAGAAAATGCTACAGGTGTTGCAAGCTCTCGTATATTTGCTCGATAAGCAAAAGAGAGTTTCCAAAAGCACTTTTCGGCACAGAGCAGTCACATCTAGAACCTGCTCTTATTTCTTTTATGTTCTTTTTACAAACTCCATTAAAGGAGGTGGGGCGAGATTGTTAAAAGCTTTGTATATCAAAAGCAAAGCTTTTCCTTTGTTTTAACTACAATGTTTACATGAACTGCAATAGCAACATCTAGGTTTGTAACTTCAATCAACTGCCTGCGTATCTTGATATAATAACTACTGTCTTATGGATTTGCTTTGTTCAAATTTAAGTCCACGATTCATCACTAGTAGCTGTATTTATGTTTGGCTATAGTCTACACAATTCTATCTGTTAAATTGCCTGTTGTCTTTGTAATCCACTTGACAAATAGGGCTCAAGGTAATAGATTTTGTTTTGCAGCATTCAATCTGTCAACACAAGCCCTTAAACACTTCCACTGGGAATCACTTCACCAGTGAAAACACCCAAAGTCACCCCTGATTTACTTAATATGTTGTTTTCAAAGTAAAGTTTTAAGTTAAGTTTTCATTTTCATAAATTAGCACTGACACTTCAATTTTGTGATTTTGGCAACTGTTCTTGCTAAAAATTCATAGAGGTTGTAAAACAGGCACATACGCATTTGTTATACTTTTATTTTGAAAGCCAAAAATGTGTGAAACAAAATGTGTGCAGCTCTTTGACATGCATGCATTAAGATCAGTGGTGAAGACTGAATTCAAATGCAGTGGCTGAATGTAAAGAGGCAGTTTCTACAAACCTAATTAAAATCCTGCTGTGATTCTCCAAACGCATGTCGACGTAAAAGACCCAGTTTTTTATGGAGGGGAAGATCTTGATGGACTGACCATCATTACTCAAAGTAATACTATTTTCATTTCTGCTTCGAAAAAGTGAAATGACTTCATTAATATACTATAATGAGTATATTATGTACGCTGTGTATTATGTACTCTGCGGTGTTGGATCGGAGGATGTATCCAAAATCAGGTCTATTCTGGACGCTCTTGTTCAACCACAGACTGCTACTGCCTCACTGCTCCACTGAGACACAGGGGATCATTCCTACCTGACGCCATTAAAAACTCTGTGTTGTGAAAGTCTCCCTGTGCAATGTTTTTTGTAATATTCATTTCATACCTCGTTGTAAAAATGCAAATAACGACGTAAATATATTTTATGAGGGTACTATATTTTTATAATTTAAGTTGTAAATGTGAGTTTATTATATTTTCACTGGAGGTTTAGGTGATAAAGCCACATTGTACTTCTTTATGTTACTGTTATTTATTTTCTTAACTTTATTATTTTTGTTAAGTCTATTCTTCTGCTGGTCGGCTGCATGTCTGTAACGAACAGAATTTCCTCTTGGGTATGAAGAAAAGAAATTCTGATTTGATCTGGTTAAATGTCAAAATAACACAACTTTTACACACTACTTGATTTGGCTATTCTGCATTTGAACATTGGAAAATAACTAAACTAAATTAAATATGAAGTTATTAAGAGCCACATGATGAATAAAGTGAAAACCAAGGTGAGGTCCAGTGAAATTAGCAAGTCTGTGTTCAACAAGTTTAAAATGTTAGCAACTCCAAAGACTGAAAACACTCTGCTTTTAAAGTGAGACTACAGGTTGTACTTTCTAACACAACGTCCTCCTTTTTTCACAGACTAAAACATCATCAAATGTACCTTTTACCACTGTTGAATATTTGACCTCACAAGATGAAAACACAGATATACTTTGCTCTTTCTAAACTTGACAATTTTGCCCCACAAATGCTCTTTTGTGCAGAAGCTCCTTTTCAATCTCACGTCTCACATTCTCCAACACCCAGTTTTCATTCAGCCGTTGCAGCGGAGACAACATGCTGTTACCATGGCGACCGCCTCCCCTCTTACCTGTGTCAAAAGGCAGTGTTAACCTGACAGGATTTAACCACCTCAACTCCAGATGTGATTCATTCATACTTGGCATATAGAATCAGAGCTCTACGTGATTAACATTCGTTCTCTTTCACTTTGGCTAAGAGGGAATTGAAAACATCATTAGGCTGTTTAAGAGGACTGGATCAAACGCATGCCAGTATTAATTTGAATATTCAGTTTTGGATGACATTACTGCAGTCTAAAGGGTATGTATTTGAGGTGCAATGCAGGTAAAAAATACTTAGGTTGAATTAGTTATAGCTAGGCCACATGAATTCGCATGAAATTCAATGTCTCTCTCCTCTGTCAGGAAAAAATGAGTTGTGGTGAAATGTTTTGTTCACTTTAGAATTCAAACATGGTGGCTTTATTCAAGCACACAGCTACAATCCCCGACAGTTGAAAGGAGTTCAAGACACAATGATAAGGTTCAACATTTGTTAAACAGCCCTCTTATAATTTCAATTAAAATAAAAAAATAAAACAGTTATCAGAGTTATTCAGGCCCCTTCCCTCCTTAAATTATTCAGTTCTTGAACACATGAATACATACACATCCAACTGTCTATGCCAGTGGTTCCCAAACTTTTCCCACCAATTCCCACCTATGAAAATATTTGGCTCTCCAGATTAAAACAAACTCTAAAACTAGGTAAATGGACATAGCTAACCCACTAGCTTCTCTCTCTAACTGCTGCTCCTGGTGTTTTTATTTCACTGTTTTGTCCATAAATAAATTCCTATTCCTAATATGGAACTCCACATTCACTCTAATAACTGCTAGCCGTGAGCTTCCTTTGACTGGAGCCAAACACTATGGGTGACGTCAAACTCCCTTAGTCCATTTCTTTATACAGTCTATGGTTTAAACATGGTCCGAACCACGTGAGCATATGGTTACTTGTGTATTTAACATTACAAAAGGAGACCTCACCTCCTGCTCTCCTCATGTTTGTCTTCAGTAGAATAAGTTGTTGTTCACAGATGAGCTTTGTGAGTATTGATAGATCGATAAACAATTACTGTGCTCTTTGCCTGCCCAAGTTCCATTGAGCCTCTGTCTGTGCCAGAGGGGCTGAGGCCTCTACAGTCCAATAGCAAACCAAAAAATTATAAGGAGACATCTATAATCAGGCTAACATTGGGTAAATTGCTTTAATGTTGGGATGACAGCTGATAAAGAGCCCATATTGCACTATTCTGTGATATAATGTTTCCTCATCAGAAACATACCTGGAGTTGTTTTGCTTCATTCACACGTCTAACACACAAACCCTGCATGTTTAGGCTGAGTTTTTCTCTTAAACAGAAAACACTCTACTGTTTCCACCTGATGTCATGTGGTAATATAGGAAGTGCTCTACTGTGTTTTTAAAACTACATTGAATCTAGAATCATCTGGATAATTTCAGACCTGGGATTGCCAGTCTCTACAGAATAAAAGGTAAAAGGAGCTGTTAACTTGAAAACTACCGCTTCATGACATCATAAGGTGGAATAGAGCATTTTGAGCTTTGGAAATGTAGACAAACTAATAATAAATGGTTACCCCAACATGTGTGAATGAAAGAAGACACAACTCCAGGTATGTTTTTGAGAAGGAAACAACATTATAACATGAATCTTTGGCTAAAAACTCACAAGAGTCACTAATATAGGACCTTTAATGTTAGATATGACTTATGACAGGTTTTCGTGTTTTTCTACTTCGTTTAGTGTGATAGTGGGTTATCGTTGTTTTACATTAGTCACATCAGTTTGAGAGGAAAGGTTGAGAAAAAGGATAATTACAGGAAGTGAGTACTAAAAAAGAATATATCTATGTCATAAATACACAAAGACTTATCCAAAATTCAGGGACAATTTACATTCAATAAAGACATTTTTCTGTTTAAAGATTTATTTGAGAAAAGATGTTTTCTCATTTGCCATATCAATTTGCCCTTGTTTACAGTACGGTCTCTAGGTTTTACTGCTGTGGAATTCTCTCCACATTTGTCGCATCTGATGTCCAAACAGGAAGTAAAAAGTGTGTAGTCATATGCACTTCAAGGAATTTTATAAAATTTCTGTAAAACTGGAGATATGGCGGATGTTTTTTTTTTGTTGTTGTTGTTACTTTTTTCATTCACAGTAATCACATTTAAAGTCTGGGGACAGTATATCCACAGAAAACCAATCATCCTAGTGCACAATAACTTTTCTATGAGGACAGGGTCAGAGTGGCGTGGAGGCTTCATCACAGTAAAGGCACTTGTGAATGCTGAAGTTTGAACAACATATGTCTGTGTATTGTATTTCTGTGCTCACAAGGAGGGCTTATTTGGATCCTTCAGTCAGCTCTTGCTGGAGTGTGTGCTGAACAGGACTTAGAGCAAAAACAACAGGAAGCATCTCATCCAGGATGCAGCATTCAAAGGTTTTCGTTGAGTTGGTGAAGTAGTTTGTTTTTCAAATTAATATTGGAATATATAGACAACATCAAAAATAGCATTTATAACTTTGAAAATGCACTTTTTTAAAAGGTCAGAAAATGCTTTTTCAAAGTTGTGTGTTTTTCAAAGGAAACTTAGTGCTGGAATATATGTAAGCGACATCAAAATTGCTTTTTAAAAAATCTGTAAAAGGTTTTTCATCAACATTGTAAAAGTTGTATATTTTTCAAAGAAATTCTATGTTGGAATATACTTTAATTTACTCCAAAATGGCAATACTGAAAACCTGCTTTTGAAATTTGTTCTTTAAAGGTTTTCCATCAACAGTGTCAAGTTGTATGCATTTCTAATAAAATACAATATAGGAATATATACAAGAGCAACCACAAAAAGCTTTTATAATTCTGGGAATATGCTTATTTGTTTCTAGTTTCTTCTTTAAATAAATTAATTAAATGCCTTTGCATATCAAGTGTATACATTTTAGAAACAATTAAACAACTCTACATGTTATGCCTATAAAGCTTGGGAACAGACGTAAAAAATGTTACCATATAAATTCACTATGTTTCTGGTAGTAGTACAACACATCCACAGGGATACATTAGCCAAAACAACAAACTAACCCTAACCCTATAAAAAGTAAACAAAACCCATGGAACAACCTGATAAGCTGCTGGGTCACTAAAAACATTTATCACAATATAGTGTCAGAATACTTGTGAATGAATGCAGTTACAGTTAACCAACTATACTTCCACCTAAGGCTGTAGTATTTAGGGGGAAAATGGTGTTAAATAAACCAGAGTGAGTTACGTGTCTCTGCTGAGTAAAAGTTGTTGCCTGACCCACTGCATCACAGGCCTTCACTGTCTCACAAAGGGACACTTCAAATCTCAGATGTCAATCTTGTGCGCAGGACGCTTTTCATAACTGTTCACTCCTTTGGCAAGCATCAAGGGCATCTTTTCAGCAAAGATTAAACTTCTCATGAATAAACTGTTTGTATTACACATTTTTACATTTTTGCCTTTTTTTTTTCCCCTTAAATGTACAGCACTGTTTTGGAGATGGGTCCCTCACCTCAAATATTTGCCTTGACTGGTCCACAGTACGGCATTAAATAGATATATTTCCACAGAGACAAAAAGTGATGCCATCATATCAAGTTTCAGCTCAGATCTGTGGAGAAGCAAACCCGCTCACAGTAGGAATGCATGTTTTTCAATGTATTTCAAAAACAATAACGATAGAGTAAATGCAAGCTAAATGAGTATATTGCCATACCACAGTACATTGCAGACAAAATAACTCCAACAGACAAACATTGGAAAAGTGAATGCACCATTAACATCAAGTGCAAAGATCCGGACAGTACTGCTTTTCTCTTTTGTAAAACTATCTTTATTTTGCTTCTGCTTGTTCTGGAACTCAACAGTGATGCAAATAAACAATGCAGAGACACGCACTGATGCAGCCAGTGGCGTGGGATGTTAAGGCTTTGTTCACCCGCAAATTGCTTCAGTCAGCTCATGTTGCGAATCTATTAACGTAGATCTACATGCCTATACACTTTCTAGCACACAAATGGCACATAAATATAATACAGAAGCATGAATGTATTCACTGTGAGGCAAACCAAAGTGGTTAATCACTGCGTTCTTGATGTATTTTGAGCATTTTAAGACACTGTGTGGGTTCCTAGGGGTATAGTATGTGCGTGCAAATGTGTGACAGTATTTGGCAGGTCTGGGGAGATGCCTGGAGGATGTTTCTCAGCTTAAGAGATGAATTATCAGGGTCTGTGTTTGCACAAGCTGGGGACAGACAGACACTGGGAGGGAGCAAGAGGCCCATTAGATCCGCATGACAAAAATATTCTCACTACAACTCTACAATATTTAAAGGGCCCATATTACGCTACTTTCTGATCTACTGTATTTTATAACGTTGTTTTCCCCATCAGAAACTAGGCTGAGTTATTCTCTCAAATGGAAAACACTCAAAACGTGGTAATACAGGAAGGAACTCCATTCACCTTCACTAGAATCATTTGGATAATTTCAGGCCTAGAATTGCCACTCTCTACTGAACTAAAGGTAAAAGATAGCTTTAAACTTGATAACTACCACTTCATTTCATCACAAGGTGGAACTCAGCATTTTGAGGTGGAGCTGTAGACTGACTAATAATGCAGGACTGCTCAAACATGTGTGAATGAAACAAAACACAACTCAAGTATGTTTTTTAGGAGGCAACAACATTATAACATGCATTAAAGCTCACAAGAGTCAATTTTGCGTAATATGGGACCTTTAAAATGGCCCACTGGATAATTGCTTTTGGTTAGGTTACTAAAAGTTCATATAAACACTTTATATTAACAGTGATTTTAAAATGCAAAATCTGTCAGCTGCAATTATCTTTTTTTCTCTTTGAAAAATTTACCTGCCACTCGTGATGGTCCTTTGAATGCTCTTGTGTAATCCTTTGTCTTTCAAGCCTTGACAAGAGAGGATGGGCACTATATAATAACACAACTTTTCAATATATTTATTTTGCATTGACGTTTTGGGAACCTATTTCAATGCTAAAATACATTCATGTCAAATTTATGTGTATACAAAATGAAAAGGTTAAAAAATCTCTCTAGACTCTAGAGATATGAGATGTGAGGACAATTGGATGAATCAGTATGGGGAAGGTGATTTTAAAAACATAGGGATGCACTTTCTATTAGGGATGCAGCAATAACTGAAATATTGTATTGTCCAAAGTATTGTGGGCCATCACAATATATCAAATTACAAGTCTTTTTGCTTGAATTCATTGTTATGGTGTAGCAAAAGCTAAAAAAACAGGGAGAACTATATATACCATGGCAAAAGAAGAAATTCAGTTTGTCAACTGGACAAAAGTTTATTTGGTTGAATACGTTCCACAGCTCATCCAAGCTGCTTTTTAAGCACTTTTAAATCTAAATTTGAATTATGACATAAAAGTACCATATTCACTATTTTGTTAGCCTCTCTTTGGATATCGTTACATCTCCACTTTCTACTTTTTTGGAAGTTAGCATTGGTTGGTGCTCCCATTTTTAGAAAAAGGCAATGTTAACCTGGCTGGATTTTCTAATGAAAGTCCAGCACCTGTTTATTTCCATGGAGATGCTATTTTGCTTTTCCTACAATGTTCCACCTTATGGCATTAATCTTAACTTAGCTTAACTTACTATTTTAATTTATTTTAACTAATCTTATCTCCATGCAGTCAAACAGGCACTAGAAAAGTTGCACCTTAAATACATTCTGCAAAATTAGCCGCAATTTATTCTGAGCCATGATCAAAACATTTCTCACTGTGTTCATGTCAATCAAATACCTCCGCAAATCTCCCAGGGCCTATAATGTCCTTAGTATTGTGTTTTATGCTAATGTTGAAACATACATGCAATATATGGATTAACTATATAGATTTTTTGCAAATCAAAGCTATCTCACTATCCTTAAGATAAGATAAGATAAACTTTATTGTCCCAAAGGGGAAATTTGTCTTGGGCTCACTGCCTGCAGTTTAAACACACAGTTACACTGACACATCGCACTTCAGTCAGACAACAGTCAGAGTTTATCACAAGATACAAAATGTGCCCATTATTATTGTTCATTTGTGCACTGCACAACCATAAAATGTCCAAGTTCTTGCACCTGCCCTATTGCACAAACAGTTATTGCAGCAGCCTTAAAAAAACTTCAACATTAGTGGTGAAGTTTCTTTTCCTCATTCTTCTTCTTAGACCGAATCTTAATCTTATGCTTGGATAATATGACCCACTACCTTCCTCTCCATAGCAACACTTGGAAAACACCAGTATTTATTGTGCGTCCTTTTTCTGAACTAGACAACAGCTCCTGGTGATAGCGCTGTACTCAGACATAGGCTAGCTAGACTATCCTCAGGAACTACTTCAACTCTTCTCCTCTCAGCTCCAACATGCCAACGTTAATCCTCTCCATGGTTATCTCCACGCCACAGACGCTAAACACTGAATCACAACTGTGTATTCACTATGATTATTTGAATTAGTCATGTTTGTTAGCTTTTTTCCTTTGCAAAATCTGTCCTTTTATATATTAAAATGTTTGAAAGTAAATTCTGAATGACATAGAATCTATAGCTGGATTTACTGTATACAGCATTTAAATAGTAACTATAGTGCAATGGCATTATATGTAAGGAAGTTAAGAGCCCTGTGGAAATATATAAACAAGATTGCCCTCTGATGACCTCTCTATTGGTCATTCAGCCTGTTTCTGAATAGATCCAGCAGAACAATGATTGAAAACATAAAAAAGTTATAATCTTTCAAAGGTTGATACATTTTACTTGTTTTTATTATTTATATTTTATTTTGTTTATTTATTTTAGGCATATTATTAGCTTGAACTTATATTCCTTCATCATTTTTCATCATCATTTTTAGGATTTCCAGTGTTTCCTCTGTAGAAGCCCTCTACAACGGGAGCAGTGGTCGGCTACGGCTGCCGGTGTCTGTCCTGTGTCCTGGTGGAGGGATGGTGCTTGGGCCTCATCTCTCCCCTGGGCCCTGTGTCCTGGTGGAGGGATGGTGCTTGGGCCTCTTCTCTCCCCTGGGCCCTGTGTCCTGGTGGAGGGATGGTGCTTGGGCCTCTTCTCTCCCCTGCGCCCTGTGTCCTGGTGGAGGGATGGTGCTTGGGCCTCATCTCTCCCCTGGGCCCTGTGTCCTGGTGGAGGGATGGTGCTTGGGCCTCTTCTCTCCCCTGCGCCCTGTGTCCTGGTGGAGGGATGGTGCTTGGGCGGTTCCTGGTGGCGGTGGACGGCTCTCTGCTCCTGGTGTAGACGGCTCCTCTGGTGGTGCTTTCTCAACTGGTTCGCCTGTATTCAGCCTCACATTTTACTATGTGTAGTTTTATGTATTTTAGTGTGTTAGTATGTGTGTGAGTGTGTGCGCATGTGTGTGTGTGTGTGTATGTGTGTGTTACTGTTTGGGTTGTTTGGTTGTGTGGGGTCAGGCAGCTGTGGGGCTGGTTGGGTGGGTGGAAGTAAATGTGGGATTGTTTTTAAGCACTTAGTGTTACATTTTTTGTATGAAAAGTTTGTTTGATTGATTGAAAAAGCTGAATTGGTGCATCCCTAATTTGTATGAGCACTGATTGGCTGTGCTGTGATTTGTGAGAACCAAAGAAGAGATGAGATAGACTTGAACATCTTCTTTCGTGTTTAAAATCAGTTACTCAGCTTTAACTTGAGTGCATCCATCCCACCCCTCCATCCATCTGCTGGCTTTTTGCATTCCATTGCGCTCTCTTGCTTTCATTACAATGCAAGGGAAGAGAGAGTAGTCTGTCATGAATTTTTGTGTGCCATAAGAGCATAACATTTCTGCAAATGCTTGATAATCATTGAAAAATGCCTCTTTGAATGCTAAAGTGGCCCTTGGAGCGGGGTTGTGTGTTGTATAGAACAGCCCCGAATGCACCTACACAAAGCTGAAGTCCATAGTGCGAGTATGTCTGGAAAACTCTTGTGACAGTGGGATTTATTGCATCTTAATTATTCAAAAGTGTGTGTGCAATGTGGAATGAGAAAAGAGAGCAAAGACAGCCAGGGAAAGTAAAGAGGGGAGGAGATAAAAAATGAACGACAAGATGGAGACATTTTTCCAAGTCAGACTTTGTTTTCTAGTCTGGATTATCATTTTAAACACACACAGCAATTATTAAACTCAAGATGGAGCTGGGTACGGGTAAGAATAAATTAGTTTACCTGGAAAGAATGAATCCTGCCTTACTACCAGTGGTGGTGTTTTTACTTTTCCTTCACTACATTTGAGAGCAGGTATCTACTTTCGCCACTACTTTTTTTTTTAATGATTGGTTGAAACCTGCAGAAAAGGCTGAGGGTTTATTTCTAACATGTTTTAGTTTGAGCATACAGAAATATATACAAATAAACACAACTAGATAAAAAGATCAATTCAATAGTTTATGTTAAAAGTAGAAAAGGACTACTACTGCTAAAGTACATTTTTAAACAGGTACTTTTCTTTTTTTAGTATTTTTTTTTGCACCGGTATGTACTTAACAAAATTAATCACTTCTTCCATCACTGCTTACTACTCTTTTTCTATTTGTAGTTGCAGGAGACATATTAGCAACTGCATATTCAGCCTTAAAGATGCAGGCCTACTACATATAAGGATAGTTTTACTTACAGTTATATTTAGTAACCACGCTGTACCATTATTTATTTGATAGATAGAATTCATGAGACAATCTGACGCTGATGTCCCATAATTATAGCTTTTGATGGTTACAATTTTACTAAATAGAAATATAAATTTGTTATAAAAAGCTATGTAAATGGTGTAGTGTAGTGCATATACTTGTAGATCCCCCTTATTCAAAAGTAAACTCTGTAATCTTCACTCAAACGCAGAAGCTTTGTTGTGAGTCCCATAATTACCCCTGGTTCAGACTTTAGTATATAATATTTGCTCTTCTTAAGCTACACAGAATTTCCATTTTAATATAGTACTTTGTTGCTGGGTACAAACATATATCTGAAACATGCTGAGAAGAATAATATTTGTCTCCAGTGTCTGAAGTGGCAGAGAGCAGTGGGGAAAGATGTGAAAAGGCAGCCAAAAGAGAAGAGAGAGCGCAGAAGGGGGCTACGGATTACTGCTGACTTTGATGATGACACATACTGAATGGAAGCCATGTTTTATTCTGATGAGAAACTTTGCATGTGACTAAACTGAGAGATGCATGAAACCAGCCAATACAGTGCTCCCCAGAGTAATTCAAAATACATTATAAGAGCAGAGTTGTTGTTGTGCCCATAAATAATTCTTGTGTATGGCACAGAGCTCAGGGGGTAAAGGCAGAGCAAGTATAAAGTACAATTAATAAGTGGTTTTAAATGGGTTACTTTCTCCCCAAAGTCACTTAATTACTGCAAGGCTAAATGTCAAGTGCACTTTGCAGACATTGGTAACTCTGGTTGGACTTGAATTAAAAGAAGAAGTATTTATCCCAACCACAAAGTAAAAGATTATGGTCACATTTTGATATAGTGCTTTTCCATCTTCAAGGCACTCAAAACGCTTTATAGCAAGGAACCACTCCCCCATTGACACACGCGTTCATACAACAGGGTGAGGTGGATTGTCTTAGTGAGTGTCTTGCCCAAGGACACAACAACAGCATTCATTTGTGGGAGCTGGACCTTTGGATCATTAGACAAACACTCAGCTGCTATCACCCATATGATACTTTTTGCTTTTCTCCATGGAGATGTTATTGCTTTGTCTGGAATGTTTCACAGTATGGTAATAAACCTTTCTATCTTCATAAAGACCAAACCAGACCAAGTTACAGGTCAGATCTGTGGAGAAGTGTCAGAAAGCCTGTTTTTGGAGGTATCTGGAGCAATAGAACCACATGCAATTGAATGAATGTATGGTAGCACCGTTTAATGTCATACTGTGAAACATTCCACGCAGAGCAATGACATATCCATAGAAACATTGGTAACAGACCCCCAATCAAAAAGTTACATAGTGCTCCTTTAAAGAACCAGAAATAGTAAAAATTGCTAAGATTTTGAAGTTTTTATAGTTTAAACTACAGCATTAGTCTAGCCATTATTTTACCACTGCACTAATGCACTGTGTACAGTTAAATAAAATGACCCGCCCCACTGTCTCGATGTTTTCATAGACAATGACCTCCACATAGACAGCGGCTGCTTGGCCAATACAGCAGGGAAATTGAGTCTCAAAACTAGCTTAGCTCCAGTGGCTGACCAACCTTGACACTATCCTCTTTGCACTCACTCAAACACACCTTTCACCTCACAGTAAAAAAAAAAAAAAAAAAAACTCTTAGAAATGTCCCTTTGCAAAGCCTGTCAATTATTACATTCAGTTACAATTCTTTGAAAAAAAAAATAAAGGCACCTTTTTATATTTGCATCACTACAGCTCAGTTAAATTATCACACTGCCGACTTATGTCATCCTGCAACACCATACAGTGACTGCCCATCAAGCCCATGAAAAAAAGTTTGAAAGCTATAGCTATTTTATTTAAAAAAAAATTCTGAAACCTTGCAACCTTTAAGAAAATTGCTTCAGTGGTCTTTGAAGTGGGCAAGACTGTTGAACTCCTTGACCGAGAACAAATAAGTTTAAAAGGTGAAAATGGTGTTATCACGCATCAGTGTAGTACAAATAATCCAAAATAATTTTCTTGAAAATATTACTCTCTGGCGTTGCCTCTAGCCTTTCCGACCTCACGCTGTACCGTTGTCCACTCTCATACATCTCAGTCCGACAGCCCTCCCCATGTTGTGCTCTTCACCACTGTCAGAACAACAGGACCTGCCCACTATACGGCTGAGGAAGGTGCACTAATTCTGCAGATCCGACCGTGCTGCGCTGGGCTCCTGCTGCTGGGGCCCAATCAGAAGCAGTCAGTCCAGACACGCTCTCGCCATGAACCCAGCACTACAGACTTTTAAGACTGCGCCATGCTTTTCTATTCTCTCAAAGTCACCAGTTTGAGATCTTTTCTGCTGTTACCGTACATATGAAGTGGTTGCAAAAATGGAAAGGTACTGACCAAATGTTTTGAGGTTTCATACAGAGAAAGATTACAGGAGCAGTTATGTAAACAAAACTAAACAAATAAATGATTATATAAAAAAAAGTTAAAATTATTAAATGTAATAAAGGGCCCACTTTGCTGCCTGAATTGTTTTATAATGTTCATCATCAGAAGCATACCTGGACTTTCAAGTTTCATTCACATATAGTTCAAATAAACCCTGCATATTTAGGCTGAGTTTTCTCAAACAGAAAACACTCTGTTCCACCTTGTGATGTCATGTGGTAATACAGGAAGTGCTCCATTTTTTTTTTTTTTTTTATCTATACACCTTTACTAGAATAATTTGGATAATTTCAGCTCTGGAAGTGTCAGTCTCTGGTAAGCTAAAGGTAAAAGGAGCTTCATGACATCACAAGGTGGAACAAAGCATTTTGAGCTTTGGAGATGTAGACAGACTAACAATAAAGGGTTACTCAAACATTTGTGAATGAAACAAAACACAACTCCAGGTAAGTTTTGATGAGGGAACAACATACTCACAAGGCTTATAGCCCACAAGAGTCAGTTTTCCATAATATAGGACCTTTCAAATATCTATATATTTTTTCAAACACATGAGAATATAAAGTACTAGTCTAATAAGAACAGGACATCAAAATCTACAGATGCAGAAATCTACTGGAAAAGCATAATGTAAAAGTGGAACACGGTTACTAATACATCTTTTATATTTCTGTAGTTCATATGATTACTATATTTCATTTTACAATATTCTTATTGTAAATTGAAATATGGTGCTTGAAATATTAATTCAATCCAAGGTTCAACAATTTTGCATGCTTTGCAGAGCTGAAACAAAGAAGCAAATCCTCAGCACAAAAATGAGATGGAGCAGCATTTTTGTCGTGTGAACCTGCACCCTCACACATCCTCCATCTGCTTTGGTTCATTTGGTGCCACTGCTACTCAGAAGCCTTATGCTCACAGTCTAATTCATTGGCAAGGCCTGATTTTTACATTTGCATATCTTTTTAAAATTTTTCTTTTTTACTACAAAGTTGAGTACACTACATATAACACTTTGGGATAAAATATAAGAATGTGTGGATGTACAGTTTTATAGTGAAACTTGACTCAAACTGTTTACTCCAAATGGTACTTTTGATATTAAAGGTCTCATATTACACTATTTTCGTATGTATGTTAAAATGTTGTTTAATCATCAAAAACATATCTGGAATTGTGTTTAGTTTCATTTACAAATGTTTAACACACACATCCTGCACATTCAGGCTGAGTTCTTCTCTCAAACAGAAAACACTCTGTTCCACCTTGTGGTGGTGACAGTGTCATGTGGTAATACAGGGAGCGCTCCACTGTGTTTTTAAACTCCATACACCTGCACCAGAATCGTTTGGATGATATCAGCCCAGGAATTTCCAATCTCTGCTGAACTAAAGGTAAAAGGCATCTGTTGACTTGAAAACTATCACTTCATATCAAGGTGGAAGAGCGCATTTTGATCTTAGCAGACAGACTAAAAATAAAGGTGTCAATGAAACATAACAACTCTTGGTATGTTTTTGAGAAGTTAAGAATGTTCTAACATGGCTTAATGCTCACTCAGTCAACTTTGCATAATCTATGTCTGTTAACGTGTGAATGCAGCACCTTTATTTATCTACTTGGGTTATTTATCAATTCAGTTTGGAATTACTAAACATGTGACATGGTGGTTGGGGTGTGAATGCTTTGGCTCATTGGAGCAGCCTACCACTCTGTTCGTGCGACTGGACCTATTGGGACTCTGTGGTGGTGGGGGTTGAACAGGCGTATCTCTGGCTGGTTGTTTCATTGCCAGTCTTGAGGTAATCTGCTGTTTACCATGCAAACAGACCTCTGCTGATAAATCACACTGTGACAAAATGTCTATTAAGTCTATTTCTAAATTATTATTATTTTTTTTTTAGCCATTATCTATTATCTTGTTTTATTGCATGTTCCATTTTCCTGCTGTTCTTGAACTGTGCGTTGCAACACTGGAATTTCCCCACTGTGGGACTAATAAAGGCATATCTTATCTTATCTTATCTTATCTTATCTTATCTTAAATATGTGGAAAAAAGGCTTGTAAAAGGACAAGGACATGGCAAATTGAAGGGCTTTGTAAACAGTTTTTGTTAACTTATCATATCTGTAGAAAACAGAGGTAAAACGTCGGACAAAGACTGGAAACTGTGACCTATTCTAGGTTGTGGGTGGGTAGTGCGTCTCATATGGGCCTTACGGGTACAGTCATTAAACAGATTGCAGGGCAGTTCCTCTCACAAGCATTCACTAAAGGGCCAGTTTAGAAATGGCTCAAACACACAACCTCTTAAAGGTGCACTGCGTAACATTTCTGGTGGAGGGTCTGCCACCTGCTTGTCTCCATGAAAATGTTATTGCTTTGTCTAGAATGTTCCACAGTATAGATTAAACCTATCTATCATGAGGGAGACAAGCAGGATACAGCACTATGTTACATTACAATTCAGATCTGTGGAGAGTCGCCCCTATTCACAGAAGGAATTATTGTATTTTGTACAATAGAAACTCCTGTAATGAATATGAATATGTTTAATGTCATACCATGGAACATTCCAGGCAAAGAAATAACATCTCCATGGAGACAAGGAGGTAGCGGACACTCCATCAGAAAAGTTCCACAACAAACAAACAAAGAATTAGTTAGCTGAACGATATTGGGCAACAATCTATAACAATAATAAACAGAAATCTATTAGCACTTAGTATTACAGTACGTTTTAAATAAGACCTCGGTAATTGACCCAAACGAGTTAATAAGCTGATTCTGTCGACCTCATATTTTTGGTTTCTTCACTCTTCAACACAACCACTATCTTCATGCACTGTGGGTCCAGCGCTGTCCGCAGGCACACATGGATTATTTCATTATTAAGTGCTACTACTTTTAATTGCTATTGAAAAGGGTGGCTTTGTGTTATAATTCCTGATCGGATTGCCAGTTTTTAGAATGTGTTTCCAACAAGTGTGTTTGGTTTGGCAAGCGTTTCAACCCCTTAACTGGAAAATTTCAATATTTAAAACTGCAATTTTCAAAATGCATGTAAACAAGGGAAATGTGATTGGGGTGTTCATTCAAATCTCTCAGATGCCATAAATGAAAACATCTGGAGAGCTCCAAATGTACTCATTCAACTGCATGAGCAAATATTAATTCACTGTGATTATTAGCGTGTGGAGAGTAAATGAGCAATGTAGTAGCAATGTTAAAATCACATGCTTACTGTAAATGAGTTGTCACTTATCTATGTTGTCTATATCTACAATAGACATGTTTATTAGCAATTATAGCTATGTTTTATTGCTAATGCTAATGTAACTGCCACCCCGAACATTACTTAGCTCCTTCACATTTGTTTTTTTGACCTGCATGTAGACTGGGCCAAGAGAGACATCACCTGTGCACATAAACACGGTGACTGAGGCATTTTCCGTTTAAAAATATGCAATGAACAATGGGGCTTGTCATTTTCTGGCCTATTTTTCTAAAACACTCATTTACAAAGCACCAAATGTCATGTGGAACAGCTTTTAGCAATAACCCTTGCTCCTGGGACAAACAAACTGTGTTAATTACATTAGCTGTGTGATTGTATGTCAATTTAAAGCATTCGTTTTGCACATTTACTCTTATTGACTGCTGTCTGTGGGTGTCCTCATTGTAATGTATGCATGCTGTGAAAATGCCATATGTCGACTAGCATGGAAAAGGAGCGTGCTGTGAGAATTGGTTCTGGGTGGCATGCCACTTTAGCTTGAATCCGTGTGTATATATGTCAGAGGTGTGTGGATTGACTGTTAAAGAGGTGCAGTGACAGTGCGTTGGAGTGCGAGTGAGCCAAAATGGCTGCCGTCAGCATGTCAGGTGCCTTCCCCTTCCACTAAAGCCCCATTAGAAGCGAGCAGTGCACATATTGTGAATTCATGAGCTATAGTTTGTTTGGTGGAGCTGACATGGCTGATTTACACGCGTGTGGGAGAAGGTGTGACTGAGTCTAAAGCAGCTGTCTATGCACCTCCATCTTACTTTGTCTCTTTTTATTGAAAAGAAAAAGCAAAAACTACAACTCTTGATTAAAAAAAGCAGCTGGGTCTCCAGGTGACGCTCTGGGGAGTTCATTCATCAGGAGGGGTTTAACTGACTGGAACCAGTGTGGAAAAGTCAACAGTTTCTCACTCAGTGGAGGAGGTAGTTACTGTGACAAATACATAGGCCTAGTAAACTGTTCCTATAATACAGTTTTATTTTTATTGATAACATTAACACACCACAGGTCCACAGAGTAGCCACGGTAACTCAAACTTAAATGTGCAATATGTAAGGTTACATAATGCGTCTTTAAACCAATAGTGCTAAAAGATTCCATCTCACCTGTTTGAATACGGTAATTAAATATTTCTCCTACAATATAATTCTTTAGTCATATACATGTTATAGTCTGGTTGTTTTGAGACTGGGATCTGAACAGTTAAGGAACTGTTTTGCATGAATCCTGATTCAGACCTGCATACAATATAATCCAGCATTTCTGAAAAACTATGACATAACTGCTCAGTCAAAACCACTTGTTGGCTAATGACTATCGGTCAAGAAGCAACTGTCAATCACACCCACTCACTTATTACAGACAAAAACAACATTATTTGCAATTCAAGACTATAATGGACATTACCTCAGAGGTGTTGACAGACTCTTGGAATATGCATCTAATTTCTTACAAAATTGGACATTTGAAAAAATCTTTCAAGAATTGATGATTCAAGCTTACTTATAAATTCTTGAACTGCTTCCTGTAACCTTATGTATAATGCCACATTATTCAGATACAGATGTAAATATATGAGTGAATGAGCTGAGTCACTGCCAAATAAAAAACCTTTAGGTATGTATAAAGTAACCTTAAATCAGAATGTTCATGTAAGGTTTGTCTTATGGGTTTTAATGAAATATTAACCATTTCAATTATTCAGTCTTGTGTAAATGTATCTGTGCTTGGTCACATTTTAAATTCTGATATTAGAGCCTCTTCTGTTTTGCTCCCTGTACCCAACATTCATTCCGTGCAGCAGAGGTATTTCTTATTCATATTGCTCTTGTTTAATGTAAGTGAAACTGATCAGGCAGATACAGATAGCACTCTCCCCTGCCTGAAACCCACCACTCTCTCATAATTTCTTCTTCTTCTCTCCCTCTAGTGTATCACGCATGGTATTTAAATTCTGCATTGGTCCTCGCCCAGCCTGTGTTACCATAACTGAAACTGATATAGGGCAGATCTGGTAGCGTGTGGGAACCTCCATGTTGTTCTCCCCTGAAAATGGCCTTATGATATATTCATCATGGCATAAGCAATACGTACTGGGTATTCTGACACACAACAGCAGAAAAGGGGCAAAGGAGTGTCCATGGAGCGGCCATATTGGGTCCTGTTCCGCCAAAGTGACACCTTTCATAAAAGCCCATTGCGTGCCAGGATGTAGGCACAAACACACTTGCTAATGCGTATTTCTATTTCCCAAGAACTAGCTGTACCTCTCAAGTGTTCATAAATTAAAAAAATCCCAAAGCATCAATCAAATATTACAGACAAGTTCACAAAGAGTGTTTTGGAGATGGTTTGAAAATAGATTATTTTAATGTTTAATTTATGTTCAGTTGAACCAATGGAACCACCCACAAAGATACTGGGAAATGAAGAAATAAATTAACAAGGTGCAGGCACACACTGTACACATCCCAGGGAGTATTACAGCGTGCTGATGAATAGTACACCCACTAGGTTAGCAAATATTAACTGAAAACTATCAATAATGGATTAGCAAGTGAAGGTTTTCATAGAATTATGGATCAAAGTCAGAAGTAAAAAAAGACATTTATTTATTTTACATGAACCTAAAATTTGAGAAAGTCACCAAACTTTGCCAAAGTGCACAAGTTCTCTAGCAGGATGTAGATGGCTCCAGAATTGACAGTGCTGGCTAATCTAAAATAATAATCAGTGGTGGAAGAAGTATTCAGTTTTGTTAAAAGTACAGATACTGGAGCAGAAAAATACTCACAATATGGCCTTAAACAGCTCTACTTTGCATTTATTAAATTACAGATGGTTTTATAGCACAAAAATACCTTGAAAAACAGGCACTGACTGTGAGCGGGGTTGCCTCTCCACAGATCTGACCTGTAACATGGTCTGTTTTGGTCTCCATGAAGATAGAAAGGTTTAATACCGTACTGTGAAGCATTTCAGACAAAGCAATAACATCTCCATGAAGAAATCTTTTGACGGACCCTCCACCAGAAAAGTTATACGTTGCATTTTTAAGTACAGTACAGTCCATATGTACTCCACTAAAAACTTGTAGACTCTATAAAGAAGTGGACTAAGCAAGTGTGACGTCACCCACAACGTTCAGCACCACTCAAATGAAACTCGCGATTTTAGCGGTTACAGGGGACTTTTTTAACTGGCAAAATAGCAAAATGAAAACACCAAGGTCATGTTGTGCGAGCTACTACGAACATTTTAAGATCAAAATGATGACGCTCACTGCAGCAGATACAGAGAGAGGGGCAACAATATTCCAATGTAAGTCACTGGAATGTGGCGGCTAGCGCTTTAGCTATGCCCATTTATATATACAGTCTATGTAAAAACATTTCCATAATTCTTACTGTGATAAAAACAAAATGAAGCGCTAATTTCTGTTGTATCTGTGTATGAGTCACTGTTCCCCCACACCACTCAGTTAATGGTGCCATAAACATGACAAAACATGCCATAGCTCTCCTGATCCCCGTCCTTCCATTTTGTGTCTGATGGCTCTTTTATAACTTCCTGTCTTTGATGAGATCATAATTAGCCTAATTGGTGTAATTAATCAAATTACCTTCTGGTGTTAATGAGATGAGAAGGGAGCGCGTCAGGTTTGTGTGGCATGGACACTTCTTGTTTATGACACATTCTATTCAGTGGGGAAGTGTAATGAACTTATATTTGTGTTTCCACTTTTAAATCAACCCTCAGATGCAATAAAAAGCTCAGGGATTAATGGTTATTTGAGTGATTTAGTTGAATAACCAAAACACAGCTGTTATTTGGAGCTATAATGAATTTAAAAGATGGTACAAATAAGTATGCATAATTGTTATAAGTTGTCTTTCTTAACAACTGCTTCAATGATTTTTGTGGTATTTTATTACTACTACTACTACTACTACTACTACTACTACTACTACTACTACTACCACCACCAATTACACGTTAGATCTATGGATACTAGGTGAGTCCACTCTAATTAAGAAGGCATGTAAAAAAAGAAAGCAATATAAAAGTTTAATGCCATATGGAATACTCCAGGCAAAGCAACAACATCTCCGTGAAGCAGCAGAAGGCATTTTTTTTTTTTTTTTTTTTTTTAACATACATACATCCGATGAGAAAAGCGACATAGTGCCACTTTAAATTCTGGATATGCTTGATTGCAGCTTTTTCAAGGGCACATCAGAATTAATGTGAAATGGCAGAACAAGCTGGGATAAATGCTGCGTTCACGTGGTCCTCACGAATTTGGGAAAATGTATTTCCGAGTTAAAGTATGCACATGAACGCAGCACACGTTGAAAAACAACTCAGGAAGACAGGCCAAAACAGCCTGTCTGAGTTACGCACTTGACACCACCTCCTCTGAGAAGAGAGATAAAAATTAGCTGAATGCAGAAAAAGAATCAAAGGTACATGTTTATTTACTAACCTTGTAAGCCTGAATGTTTAATGCTATACCTTTGCTCAATGTAATAACCTTAAAGCCAAACCATTCACTTTTAATTTCAGACTCTATCACTCTCCACAATAATAGTATGTGCATATTTTATTTTATCATCTATGGACTCTCTGTGTGTGATCTGAACAGGACATCTCTCTGGAGCACTTCCTGCCCTCACAGTGCAGCGGGTCCTAATGGTGTTCCCAGGTATGTCCCATTCTCTCAAACCATCTCACCTTCTTTCACATTTTTATGTCTCCACTAAAGTAGGACAAGGACACCGGAGACAAAATAGTGCTTATTAGTGCCCTGACACTACACACACACACACGCATACACACACGCACACACACACACACAGACCCTTGTTGGAAGCAAACTGCAGAAGATGAGCGGACACAATCATTTCGACAGAATCGTCATGTTTTATCAGATAAGTAGACTTCAGATCACATACTAAGCCAAGGACAGGAGACTTCTCTTGCAAGCTTCTAGTCTGGTCAGTGAAAAGACTTCTGAGGAGATGGGAGCAGTGCCCACTGGAGACATTGGAACACAACCAAACTGGGCCACAAGGACTGTCAAGGATCACTGGCTGGTTTAATGAGCCATCGAAAGAGTTGTGAAATAGGTGCAGCCATGATAAATAACAAAAATGGACAATTCACAAAGCTATTAAGAAACATATTTAAACAAATAAATACAGAAATTAAGTCAGTTAAATGTACAGATTTTTTTTTTTTACAGATTTCCCCTCCAAATTAAATGTATTTTATATAAATGATTGTGCATACTATTTGATTACATTTTCTATTAAGTAAATTTCAAACTACTACAGTTTCAACATACAATTAAAACTATCAAATCTAAAATCCAAGATACCACCATTTACTGCAGTAAATGATATATTCTTGGCACATACAGATCAGCCCTGCACACACTCTTCAAATACTCTGTCATTTTTCAGTGCGCTGCAAACACAAAAGAAATTCAATTTAAGAATATTTTATTTACCATCAGGAACTTTCATTCATTTCAGTTAAGGTTTACCTCATGAGGAATTCTAAAGGTCACTGCATGTGCCAAAGACAGTGTGAAGAACGAGGTGTAAAGAATAGAATGAATGTGTGTATGAATGTGTGTATGAATGTGTGTGTGTGCGTGTGTGTGTGTGTGTGTGTGCGTGTGTGTGTGTGTGTATATATGGACAACAGCACATTGTAGAGCAGGTCAAGAACAGTGAACAAAACAGAGTGGTACAACTGCCAGGCGTACGACATAGAGGTTATAGTGAAAAGTAAACATGCAGTTTTATTCACTTCCTTTTACATGAGCTTTTATTTATTTTATTACATTTTCACATTATTCACATTATTCTTTTGAGTAATGAGCAGCCGTCCAATCAAAACATGCTAACACCGCTAACAGGCTAATGACTGTCACTAATTTCTTTGACAACAATATCTGAATGCTGTTGCTGATTTACAGTTTCAGTCTGAAGCTGGATTTGCTGTGAATATGATGAAGCTGTTTGAATAAGATTTGGTGCTTATGTTTCCTTTTTTTTTTTTTTATTTATTTTTTTTTCGTACAATGGTAGTCAGGGAACACAAGATGATATTTGTTAGTTTAATTCTCCTTGAAAAATGGAGGAGTGTATGAAAAGGCACATTTGAAATATTCGAGGATATTTGTATACATTGACCCAGAAAACATTAGAAAACATAAGAAAAAGTACAAGTACAAATATATGTTCAGAAGTTTCATTCTCTGAAGAACAAAAAGTGCAAGGTTCCAGATCAAAGTGAAACCGTCTGTGTACAAAATCACAAGATAAATATATATTCTAAATGGTCCTATGAAAAACATACCTGGAGTTGTGTTTTGTTTCATTCACACGTTTGAGTAACACTTTATTATTAGTCTGTCTACATCTCCAAAACTCAAAATGCTCTGTTTCACTTTGTGATGTCATGAAGAGGTAGTTAATGGCTACCTTTTAACTTGTGTTAAAATGTGTTTCTTTCATTTTGGGTCCAAGATGGTGTATCTTCTCTCTCTCTCTTAATCAATGTCAGCCTTAATTAACGCCCACAGCTTCACCTTGATGGCCATTTAAACGAACAGTGTCCGGATGCCACCTGCCTGCGGGACCTGTGCTGCTTGTCAATCTATTTGTCTTTATGTACTTGCACACGGCTCACAAAGGGCCAGTCAATACTGAAGGTTACATGGGAAATACGATGTGAAAGTGCAACATTGACTAAATTATCATAATTAAGATCAAAAGACACAATCTAAAATGTATTATAATGCTCTGCTAATGTGATGCCCTGATACTATGATAGCACTACAACGTACTATTTTTTACAAATTACTGACACGCAGTGATGGAAGAAGTACTCGATTTTCTTACTTAAGTAAAAGTACAGATACCGGATTAAAAAAGTAAGTCTTATTAAGTACTCAATTAAACATTTACTTAAAGAGTAAAAAGTAAAAGTATTTCAAGCAGATGTTGAGATCTTATAAAGCTTCAAACACTGAAACACTGCACTGAATTTTGTTCAACAGAAACATCTGAATTGATAGTTTTTTTCATAGATGTTTTTATTGTATGTTTTTAAAGAACTCTCAGGCTTTTCAGCAGGTCTCAAATTATAATAAATACATTATAATAAAAACTTTTACTTTTCAGTCCTGTTCAAAAATGTTGAAATGGAGTAGAACGTACGAATACCTGCTCTCAAATGTAGTGAAATAAAAGTAAAAAGTATCCACTTTAAAGTACAAATACTTAAATTATTTACTTAAGTACAGTACTTTACTACTTCTACTTTGTTACATTCCACCACTGCTGATACGATTATTTAAGTGAATTATTTACTACTACCAGGGGAAAAAACAAAACAAAAACGTAAACAGCACAACAGGTTAAAATTTATGGTGTTGGTCTGCCACTTTCTGACTCTACGGAGATGTTGGAATGTTCCACAATATTGCATTGTCATATCTATCTTGCATTTATTCTGTTACAGGTGTTTTTATGGCTATAACCTGCATTCTTACTATGAGCGTTCTTGCCTCTCCACAGATCTGACCTGCAACTGGTTGTATCAATAAGTTGCTTCCATAATTTCCACATTTTATATTCTAGATCTAGTTTTAAGTAAAAGACTGAACAGTACAATATCTAAAAGGCCATAATCTACAAAGCCTAACACATGAGCTAATTAAACCATGTTATAATTGCTGGAACATATAATATGCTAATGGGACCACTGGCAGGCAATTAATGAACAATTAGCATAGCTTCCGTAAAGTCAATATATGCATTAGAATCATAATGACCTTCACAAAATAATGATGTTTTAAGAAAAGGTTATGCTTAGAAATTACCTAGTCTAAAATGCACACAGATTCATACCATCAGCAGATCTTTTTGCAGGTATTTGCTATGCTTTGAGAAGATGGAGCTGGGTACAGGTAAGAATAAATTAATTTAGCTAGAAAGAATGAATGCTGCCTTACTCATTTTCTAGTGAACAGGCTCTTACAGCTCCACTCAAACAGTGAGAGATACAGGACTACCATATTATACTCCATACAACTGTACAACATCTCAGCATCAGATAACCCTCTGTCCTGTCAATCACTAGTTCATCTTTGCACCGTTTCTCCTTACGACCTCTTGTATATAGCTGAGATACATTTGTATTATCTAGATTTTATTTTCACTTGTATATACATTTATAAAATTTGCCTTATTTGACACTAGTCTCTAGATATTTTCGCTACTTATTTTGAATTCATTATTACCATTTATATTTTTGTGCTTTATTATTATATGTATTGTTTTCTTCAATAAAGTTTGTCTAACTCTAAGTCTAAAGTTGTTTTCTGTTAGTAAATGTGCTAAGTGCAGGTGTTTTGAAATTCCTTATAGTTGTAGGAATAGCCCTGTAGTCCTTTGGTGCTCTAACCTCTGATCTCCTCCTCACAGGTTATTCCAGATCACACACATAGCTGTGATTAGCCTGCCAGGATAATGAGATGGTAATTACTGTTTTCCTTGGTCACTTCACATGGGTACGTCATTTCTCCACCAACCCATTACAACCAAAATATTCAAAAATGCATATGCAAATGCTCCATAATGCATATGTTTGTACATTATTGAATAAAGAGGGTTGGACCATATAGTTATAAAAATTGAACTGTGATCTGATCCTTGTGATGCTGTTATGGTGAAACTGTCATTTTGTAATTCACAAATTTAATACAGCTCAAATACACTTTTCCGCACACATCTCCTTTTAGTCAGATTCCATCATGCCCAAAGTGAGGTGCCCGATGGGAGCTGACACTGATAATGAAGTAAGTAGAGAGCAGTGGGCGTTTGCTGGTGGCGGTGAAAGATTTCTCAAATGTGCAAAAATCACTCCAAATACAACTTTGGGTGAGTAAATGTTGAGGGGAAACAACTATAACATGGTTAAAAGTGGATCTATTGGCTCCTAGAAAATTGTGATATTAATGTTTTGCATATCGGCCGCCACTACTTTACTGAGTGTTGTGAACCTTATTTTAAAGATGCACTGTGTAACTTTTCTGGTGGAGGGTCTGCCATCTTGTCTTTGTCTCCATGGTGATGCTATTGCTTTACCTAGGATGTTCCACAGTATGGCATTAAACAAATATATCTTGTATTTATTCAGTTACAGGTGTTTTCTCAAAACTAGCGCAAAAACATGCATTACTGTGAGCAAGTCCACTCCTCCACAGATCTGACCTGTAATTTGGCCTAATGATGTGGTCTGCTTGTCTCCATGGAGATAGTTAAATTAAATGCCATACTGTAGATCATTTCAGGGAAAAAAGAAAAAAAAAACAAAACAGCATGGAGTGTAGACCCTTTATTATTCAAATTCTCATGGACAACCAACCTGTCTTGTTGGACGTGTGCTGTTCAAAAGGGTTTTATGTTTCTTTGTTACATACATTTATTCATCCCAATAGCATAATCATATTCTGATACAGTTGATGAACATTTGACTTTCAATTGGATACCATATCTCACAATAAATATCACGCCTAATCAGTTTAATACTCCATTATATAATTTCTACTCACATGAGCCATGCT